>PVIU01005888.1:0-107708 GCA_004026605.1 Ondatra zibethicus
CGGGAGGGATGGGGGTGGGCCTTGGACTTCCAACAGGGCAGGGCACCATGCCCTCTTTCAAGGAAGAAGGGGGAGGGAGGAGGGGTGGGGGGTAGTGGGAGGGGACCGGGAGAAGGGGAAGAAAGGTAAAAATTTTATTTCTTTAATTATGTTCTTGAATGGAAAAAATAAAACAAAACAATGTATGGGAAAAAAAAGATTGTATTGAAATTGATCAGTGTCCCCAGAGCAGCCAAACTTCTATTTGAGCTTAGTCTGTTTTATTTAACAAAAATCATTTGCAATATACCAGACACACACAATTCGACTACCAACTTTACAGAGCTTAATAAAAATAAAAATAAATAATAAACTTAAGGAAGTTATCTAGAGTGGGAGATGGTAGTTGGTTGGTTTCTTACAGGATACTTTAGTGTGACACTGGAAAAACACACAGGATCAGTCTATTGCAGTTCCAAATTTGGATAATTTTCCTAAACAATAACAGAACATAAGGAGAGAGGAATATTAGAAACAGACATCATTAAAATTAAAGAGCTAGGGTATCAATGTCATTATTTAACATTCCACTCAAGTGTAGAGTGAGAAAAATAATACCCTCACCTACGGATCACATATGAGAAAGTAAGATTATGCTCTGATCTGAACAATAGATAGGATCAGAAATACGTTAAGAATCAATTTTTTTCCATTTACTAAAATCCTTGTGGGTTTCAAACAGACAAATAGTGGAGTGAGCTGTCAGAAAGAAATCCTTTCTGAGATTTACTGATGCCATAGGAAAAAAATAAATCACAAGCTGTATACAAGAAGGAACTTGATTTATTAAGTGCTGCTTCCCTAGGAGAAATATAAAATGGTCAACACATGCTGTTTTTTAATAAATAGCTAACTAATATATCCAACTGCACAAAAATATATTCAAACCTATCTTACTCTTCAATTTCATGCTGAATAGAAGAAATGGGGGAAAGGTAAGTCAAGGTAAAGAAATGCAAGAAAGAGGACACAGATTGGCTGTCACAAATAAACTATCAGGAAAGAGACAAAAATGAGGGTGGGGGATGCGGAGAAAGGAAGCTGACAAGGAGAAAAACATCAGAAATCAGGTTGTCATTCAAGGAAGTGGAAGAAGGAAAACTCTCAGAAGAAGAAACACTGAAAGAGACAGGCCAAAGCACAGTTCTCTAGCCAAGCTATCGGAGCGGTTAATCTGGAATCCAGGGTCCCGGCTGCATGGAATTCGGAAGATGTCAGGCCCCAAAAGTTCTTGTTCACTGCTGGTTGAACTCCAACACGACAGTTGCTTTGGAACAGTTTGGGAGTTTCCTGAAAACTTCTCTGGTTCATATTTCTGGGAGGAAATGCCTGACAAATGCGACTTTAAAAAGGAAGGACTTATTTTCTCTCACAGTGTGAGGCCAACCTCGTGCTAAAGTCATGGCAACAGGCACACAAGCGGCTGATCACACCACGCCTGCAGTCGGGACTTGGAGAGATGAATACTGCTGCTAAGCCTGCTTCCTCCTTCTTAAGTCTGGGTTCTTACCTGGTGGCATGGCACCACCGACATTTAGGTCTTCCCACTTCCCACGTATCCTATCTAGAAAGTCCCTCATGCCCAGGCCCAGAGATTTATCCCCTGGGTGATTATAGGTCCTGTCAATTTGACACGCTCCAACTGAACATGTCAGTTTTTAATATAACAGAATGTCATAAACCGAGGTCTTGAACAACAGTTATTTTTCACAGTCGGAAAGGCCAAGATGGACAACGGAATGCAGTCAGAACTAAAGAAATTAACAAGAAAGCCACAAAGATACAGGGAAATGCTGTCCATGCATATTGCTAAATGAAAGAAGCCACACCAAACAGATTAATACCATGTAAGTCCATGGAATATTAGAAAAGGCAAAGCCGTGGAGATACCCAAAGACCTGTGATAATCAGGGGCTGTGGAAAGAGAAGCATGAAATGTGAGTATGGGAGGTTTTTAAAGTCATGAAACAATCCTGGGACATAGAGTTGCAGTGAATACATGTCCCTCAAGAGGGGAGGGGCAAGCTAACCCGGAATAGATCACTTGGGCATAAGGGATATTTTGAACTAAATGGCATGTGAAAAAAAAACAGCAGGTAAGCAAGGTCACCACCCAACTTGTCCAGGAGAAAAGGATTCTTGTCACCAGAGAGAGAACCAAAGGCTGGGAAAGATTTGCATGAAACGAGACCTTGAAAATACCTTCTAGCTTCTATGTAAAATAACTTCCATTCATTGTGGCTTCTTTTCCTCAGTGTCATTCTTTGTCTAACCTGCTTTATAAACATTTTAAGTTTTCATTTTCCATGCAGAGTCTCGTGTGTATGTAGCATTGTGTGTGCTGTTCTAAGAGTCCATTTTATGTGAACTTAAACATAAATTGATGTTAGGTGTAAACTAATAATCAAACAAGAAAATTACTGTGTGTGTATATTATGCAGTTGTGTGTGTGTGTGTGTGTGTGTGTGTGTGCATACACACATGTACAGATGACAGGACAATCTCAGATGTTGTTTGAAGGTGTTGACCACTTTTTTTTTTATTTGAAACAGTGTCTCATTGACTTGGAGCTCATTGAGTAGGCTAAGCTTGCTAGCCAGTGTCCCTTCCTTGCCAGTGCTGGGATTACAAGCACATCAATATGAAGATAGGAGAAAATATGAATATATATACATATATGTATGTATGTATGTACATATGTATACAGGTTTTGGGGGACAACATCAGATCTTCCTTCTGGGAAGGCAAACACTTTACCAACTGAGCCACCTCCCCAGGCCTCAAATAGGAAAATCACAACAATACAGCCTAATAAGAGTTATTTTAATGTGGTGCCTCTCTAGGAAGAGTCAAAATAAACATTCTTGCCATGGCTTATGGTGAGCGACTGACACTTCCGAAAGGGAATTTCACATAGAGGGAATTTGTGCCTATGCAGATGGAAGTGCAATGCTAATAGAAGAAAAAGTGAGGTGAGACTCGCCACTCCCCTTTCATTGCTGACCCTGAGTCTCTCTCATATCGCTACATGGAATCATCAATGACCACTCTTCAAACTTCTAGAGGTTATTCTAACCTTTAACTGCAAAAATACTGTGTTTCAGTCCCTAGGAATGATGCCGGACAGCGGTGGTGCACACCTTTATTTAATACCAGCACTTGGGAGGCAGAGGCAGGTGGATCTCTGTGAGTTTGAGGCCATCCTGGTCTACAGAGTGAGTTCCAGGACAGCCAGGGGTGTTACACAGAGAAATCTTGTCTTGAAAAAGAAAAAGAAAAAAAGAGACTACCATGCTACCTGAAGGAATCCTCAGCTAGAGGCTGAGATAGACTTCCCAAGATTGGATTTCTTCTCCCATTGAAACAGCAGCTGGGATCAGAGCGGTCTGGTGGCTTATGTGGGGATAATAACATGTTTGGTATGTTACAGTGATATATCTCCAAGGAGGTGATTTGTGAGGACACCTGCCCTAAGGTCTTTCCTTCTCCAGGTGTGACCATGTTGTAGGGACTGGGCAGCTCAGGATGGACCCTCACCCAGCAGGCAGTGTCACGGTGCTAACCCTAAGCCCTTCCCCAGACAAAAGCTGCCCCTGTGGCCTGTGCCTTCCCCTTAGTTCTAGCCGTATCCCATTCAGCTTTGAAGAGGTTAACACAAGTTAGAGAGAAGGCACTCAGAAGTTTTCTGCTTTTAATTTCTGCTTAATGACTTATTGGCCAGGGCGCTCTCATCTCATCCAGCTAACAGCCTTTCTTGCACAATAAACTGCTGTGCTTGGAGCACACCTCGGCCCACAAACTCTACAATTAAGTGATCGTTTGTCCTCAGAGCTTGACAGAAGCAAGAGTCTGAGGCGGGCTGGGAGGAGCACCGATTTATTAAAGTAATAAATAACCTGGAAGCCCCCTCTCCCCCATCTGCTGCCTCCCTTTCTTATTTACTTCCTTGTGCAGCTTCTGAGATGGGGATACAGGGAACTTAATTGTTTGGAAAGACAGTTGTCTAAGTACAGCATAACAGTCATATCCCAGAAACCGTATAATAAAATTGGGGACTCTAGGGCTCCAGCTTTGGAATGGTCCTACTTCTGGTTGCTTGACTCCTTGGCACTCACAGTGTTTCCTGAAGGATACATGTTCGTGCGTACACGCCAGCACTCACAGGCACAGAGCTATCCTCTGGGCAGAGGGAGGCTCTGCAAGGGATAGTTCTTCCTGGCCTTGCCATGAGTTCACTACCTATCTTAATTTTTATCATAATTTAAAAAAATCATTAAATGTGTATTACTTCCGATTCAGACATTCTTATTACCTTTTAGTCAACATTTTAAAATATCACTTTCTCAGTTATTTGCTCTCCTTTGGTTGTAGTCTTTAAATTATTATCACATTAGCATGTATATAGCAGGGGTTCAGAAACTCATTGTATAACAGAATTCACCTCTCTCAAATCTTTTCCTACCCAAAGCCTTAATTTGCTGAAAGCATTAATTAAAAGTGTTCCAGAAAGTCAAAATAGATGTCATGTAGCCTGTTCCAGCCGGCCTCTTCTTTATTTTCATACACAACCTTCATAAATGTATTTACCTGCTTCCCATTCCCCAGCCTAGAAAATGGTGATCCTTCCACTGGCCACTATTAGGGACTAGTAACTACTCTTTAGATTTTCCTTGACCAAGTTCAGGTTGTAAAATCTGCATTACATGAAATTAGCTATCTTAAAGTGAATAATTCATTGTTATTTAGTACATTCATAATACTGTGCAGTTATTACTTCTGTCTCTTCAGAAACATTTTCATCATTGTAAAATCAAAGCCTGTGTCAATTAGGCAGTTACTTCCCACTTCCCCTTAAATCAATACTTGGAAGCCTTTATTTCCCTGTAGATTTGTCTCTTCCATGTATATCAGAGGAATGGACTCATATGCTCTGTGATAGCTTTTGTATCTGGATTCTTTGTTAGTATTATCAAGGTCTCTTCTGAATATTGTAGCATATATTAGTGTTTCATTTCTTTCTACAGTAAATCATATTCTGTTGTATTGACACACCACTACTCATTTAAATTCTCATATAAAATTATATCAGAAAAATATAAAAATAAACTAATGGTAAAAAAGAGCTCTTATAAACAAGACAGATGCAAGGAGACCATGGAAGCCAGAATCATGAAGAACATGGAAACCAGAGGCATAGATGTTATGGAACCCAGAGGCATGGAGATGATGGAAGGCAGAGGCAAAGAGACCATGGAAAACACAGGCTTGGTGACCATGGAAGGCAGAGGAATGGAGACCATAGATGCTAGAGACATGGAGACCAAGCCAGATGAATGTAGACCAAGTTAGAAGCATGGAGAGCAATTCAAAGGCATGGACATAAAGAAAGCTAATGGGAGATGGGTCATGGAGGCTGGGGCATATTGACCATGAAGTCATAGATATATAAAAATTGATCACCAGAGTCACAAAGACTTTGGAAGCTAAAGTCAGAGAGATCATGGAAGTCAGAAGCATGAAGGTCTTGAAAGCCAGGATTCCAAGGACCAAGGAAGCCAGTCATGAGGATCAAGAAAGCCGGAAGGCAGGGATAACATGGATGCTAGTGGCATGGAGACTATGGAAGCCGGGGCATGGAGACCATGGAAGCCAGAGACATGAAGACCATGGAAGCCAGGGGCATGGAGACCATGGAAGCCAGAGACATGGAGACCATGGAAACCAGAGACATGGAGACCATGGAAGCCAGGGGCATGGAGACCATGGAAGCCAGAGACATGGAGACCATGGAAACCAGAGACATGGAGACCATGGAAGCCAGGGGCATGGAGACCATGGAAGTCAGAGGCATGAAGGCCATAGACACCAGGGGCATTTTCTTAGTTACTGTTCTGTTGCTGTGAAGGGACACCATGATCAAGGTAACTCTTATAGAAGAAGCCATTAAATTGGGAGCTTGCTTTCACTTTCAAAGTTCTAGTCCATTATTATTATTTTGGTGAGAAGCAGACAGGCATGGCACTGGAGCAGTAGCTCAGAGCTTTACATCCAGATCCACAGGCAACAAGCAGAGGGAGAAACAGTGGGCCTGTCATGGGCTTTTGAAACTTCAAAGCTCACTCTGAGTAACACACTTCTTCCAACAAGTCCACATCTACTCCACTGAGGGCATACCTCCTAATCCTTCTTAAACTGTTCTACTCCCTAGTGACAAGGCATTCAAATATATGAGCTTATAGGGGCTAATTTCACTCAAGCAACTGCTTGTGTGGATACCAGAGACATCTAGACCACAGTAGCCATAGGCAAGGAGACTATGGGAGCCAGGAGAATGGAGACTATAGATACCAAAAGAATGGAGACGATAGAAGCCAGAAGCAAGGAGAACGTGGAAACCAGAGGCATTGGAGATCAGAGAAGTAAGAGGAATAGATACTGTGGAAGTCAGAATCAAGGAGAACATAGAAGCCAGAGGCATGGAAACTGTGGAAGTTGGAAGAATAGAGACCATGGAAGCCAGAGTCAGGGAAACTACAGACACCAGAGACCTGGTGACCATGGAAACCAGAGGTGTGGTGCCATCGTTTGTTTAACTGTTGCTGTGATAAAACACTAACCAAAAGCAATTCAGGAGAGGATAAGGTATATTTGACTTATAGGTGACAGTCCATCATTGAGGGAAGTCAAGGATAGGAACCTAGAGGCAGGAACTAAAGAAAAGGAACAGTGCTTAATGGCTTACTTCCTCTGGTTGGGTCGTCTAACCATTTCTTGTACAGTCTAAGCCCACCTGCCTAGCAATGGTACTCTCTTAGAAGACTGGGATCTTCTACATCAATTATCAGTTACAATAATGCCCCACAGATATGACAGCAGGCCAGTATGATCAAGGCAATTCTTCAGTTCAGATTCTCTCTTCCTTTGACTCTAGGTCTGTGTCATGGTGACAACTGAACTAACAATGACACATGGAGACCACAGAAAGCAGCAAGGTGAAGAAAATATTTCTCAATGTCTCACATGCAGACAGAGAATAATACTAAACGTGCTATGAATTAAACAAGAATTTGAAGGAAAATTGAAACTATTTTGAGCTGAATGAAAACGCAAAAACATGTAAATTTTATGAGATTATGGTAAAATGGGTATATAGAAATCTGTAACACCAATCACCTACATTAGAAAAGAAATAAGGCTTCAGATTAATTAGTTATCTTTAATCTTAGGACCATAAAGTAAGGATGACAAAGGAAGAACAATATAAACATAAAGGGAGGGATCAATGTATAAACCAATGAAAGATCAAAATTCTGATATTTAATAAGCATAATGTGTTCTAAGCAAGGCACATAAAATTACTAGACATTACTAATAAGCTACAAAGTCTAAGACAGAAAAAAGAAAATTTCCCATACTTATCAAAGGAAAAAGCTACTAAAAAATGATAATTTGATTGGTTTTATATATTTGTATAAGCAATAATAAAGTCTAGAAGAGAAAAACCAATATCTCCAGAGGAATAGGAAACAACTAGCCGAACATATTCTGAAAGAAGTCGAAGTACAGAACAAAACATTCTCAGAAATACAAACCTCCACGGGCAAGCTACCTGCAAACTCTGAATAAATGACTTCATGAAAGAAACACAAGAGACAAATCAAACTCTAGAGGAAGAAGCAGAATCCAGGAAACAACAAACAAAACAGTAGCTTGAAGGTATAAATATATATGTAGCTTTGAAAAAGAAAATACAATGAGGAATAGAATGGAGTGAGACTATTGAAAATAACACCACTCTGGGTATGAAAGATGCTCAGGGTAGTGTTTGCCTAACATGTGAATGCCCTGTTTTCAATCTCTAGGACCATTCAAAGAAAACACTATTTTTAGCCTGCCTTAAATTAAGTATGCATACTTAAAATGTAATGGTTACATCTGAAGGTAAAAGCACATAGATAATTCCACACTAGTGTAAGTAAAAAAAAAAAAAAAAGAAAAAAGCAACTTTGAAATCTTACAAAAGTCAAAGAAGGTGTAGAGTTGGTAAGAAAGAAAAAAAGGAAGAAAAAGTTTCGACTTTTGTTGATAGGTTGCAAACTTCCCCAAAGGAAGAGATAGTTGGCTAAAATTTTAATAACCAATACTCATAAGGTCTGCAAAATCTAGCTGAGGAACTGACTGGTGAGGCAGTTTCCATATATTTTAAGAGGTATGGAGAAGCCCTGACAAACAACTGCAATTGCCTGGCCTAGTCCAGGGGAGAACTGTGTAGAAAAGGAGGGAAAGAAGCAGGCTAAGAAAGGTAAAAGATATTAAATACCTCCTGGGCTGGAAAACAGATATGTAGATACATGTGCAACTCACCCCACAGACAATATGAAAATGGGAAAAAAAGACATTGGCATCTCCACAAAATAAAACCTTTCCACTGAGAATGGAGGATGGGTGGGAGTTGCCAGAAGAGGGAAGCAGATGCAAGAATTAGTGTGTGTGTGTGTGTGTGTGTGTGTGTGTGTGTGTGTGTGTATGTGTGTGTGTGTGTGATGGAAGGGGGTCAGGGCATTGCGGGGTGACCCCAGGCAAAGAGAAAACAGCAAGTCAGTACTGAGGTCAGCTCCATAGAGATTCTGGAGAACCCTTCAGTGAACGAAGGCCAAGGACATCTGAATACATGGTGGATCTCCTTTATCCTGGATGCTGCCTCTTGTATTTTGACTTTGAAGTGTGGTCTCACTCAATCCCAAAATTCCTTGTAATGTGCAACCCTAGATTCACTGGTATGATGGGCAAAAAGCCTTGTTCTTTTCTTTCAAAAATGTCATGGTTGGATGCTAATATTATCATCCTCCAGGCTGAATCGCAGAAAACCCTCCCAACTTTAGATTTTTGGGTATCCTTGGGACTCTCCTATTCAGCCTCACTAATACAGATTCCATTTCATTGTCTATGTGTGATAGTTTTCTGTGCAGTATTCTAAAAAGTAATTTCCTTTTGGCATATAGAATTGTCAATATTTTGAGACTGAATGGAACCCAATATGAGGAAGACTGAGCTCTCCAGTTCCATAATTGGTTTACGTGAAGAGTCATAGAGGTCCCCAATGACTCTACACTGACACTCAGCTTCTTACCCAGAAACCAGCTTTTACACACAGAATATCAAGTTCTGGACACAGAATCTCAGATTCCACATACGCCATCTCAGGCTCCACACATAGAATCTCAGTTTTTATACAGAAACTCTGTTTCCACGCTGAAACTCAGCATCCAACGTACTAGCATGCTGAGACTCTGCAGTCGTCCGAAAGAATCATAGACACTGAAGTCAGAAGCAGCTTTAGAAATAAAGTGTCTGCTTTATCTTCAAGTCCAGATTTCTGAGATACGGGGAAGCCATGGGGGCCTAGGAAGATGGCTTGGTGGGAACACAATCACTGAGCAAGCATGAAGGGCTGACCTTAATGCCCTAACATCCATGGAAAGAGGTCAAGCATGGAGCTGGTGTCTGTAACCCCAGCACTGCATGTTAAGGTTGCAGACAGCAGGTCGGGGGACTCTGACCACCCAGATTCTCCAAAACAGCTAGCTCAGGTTCAGGGAGGCCCTGTCTCAGAAGATAAGTAAAGAGCAGTAAAGGAAAACACCCATCATTGACCTCTGGCCCTTACACACAGATACACACACACCATACACATACATACACACTATACACATACACCCACACAATACACATACACACCACATAAACACACACACACACAAACACACAAATACATATACACCACAAACAAAATCACCACACACACAAGCACACATACACCACAGATATCATACCACACCACACACATACTCACAAAACCACAACACCCCACACACAGAGACCATACACCACAAACACACCACACACATCACATACACATATCACACAGGAACACATACACACCACATACACATTAGTATCCATCCCCCCACATCACACACACATATACATACACAAACAGACACACACCACACATAGCACATACCATAAACCATATATACTACACACAAGCACACTCATACATGCACACGTACACAAAACTATAAGAAGAAAGGTAAGAAATCAACTTTTCTTGTTAGCTGCAAGATAGCTCCTAAGAAGCAAGCCCTTCAAAGAGGACTGAAAGGCATGTAAAGACTGGGAAAATATTTGCAAAAGATTTATCCACTAAGAGACATTATCTTAACACTAAGAAAACAGGCATCTCAACTTGAAAAATGAAAAAAATGAATGAAAGATTTGAGATTTGTAAAGATACTCTAGGAACCAAGAAGGATGATGTACAGGCAGCCAAAATGATATATATATATCATTCATGAGCTGACATTTAGAACAATGGAGTCAGGCCTGTGATTCCAGCCAGTCTGGAGGATGAGGCAGGAAGATCATATATTCAAAACCTGCTCGGATTGCAGAGTTGAGTCTAAGGTTAGCCTCAACAACTTAAGGAGACCCTGTCTCAAAGTTAATAGTGAAAAAGCGGAGGGGGGCCTGGGGAGACAGATCAGAATTTGAACACTTGCCTAGTATTTACAAGGACCTAGGTTCTATCCTCAGCATTAGAAAGTTACTTAGCCATTAACCAGTATTCATTATCCAGTAACAATGGACAGATGATAGATAGATAATAGATAGGTTGATGATAGACAGACAGACAGACAGATAGACACCACTGTATTCTTCTCATGAGGGTGACCACTGCTTAGCCCTGGCAACACTGAGTGCTGGTGAGGATGTGTAGCAACAAGAGCTGTCATTACTAAGGAGAATCCAAGGCACAGACACTTTGGAACACAGTTCAACAGTTTTCTGGCAAAGCAGCACATACTGATAGCATACAATTTGGCAATCCGCTTTCAAAATGAGTTGGAAACTTATGTTCACTTTAACACTTGCATATAAATGGTTGTAGATACTTTATTCAGAGTTCCTAAAAACTGGTAGCAACCAAGTTATCCTTCCATAGGTGGAAAAATAAAGAAACGGTGGCACAGCCATGAAACAGTACACAAGTCATCAGTTCTGTAAAGCACTATTAGCTATGGAAAGACATGAAAAATTCTAAAACCTATTGTCAATGAAGTAATCTAATCTGAAAGGACTAAATGGTCTATTATTCCAACTGCTTGATAGCCTGAATAAGACAAAAGCACAGAGGTGTTAGCATAGGAGAGGCCAATATGGTTAAAGGTTGCTGGTTCGTTCTCAGAAAAAATGCAGAATGCTTTTGTGGCATGTTAAGAACTTAGGGCAGGGAAAGCAATCTGCATGGTGCAAAGATGGCAAATACATGTAACTGTGTATTAATTAGAACTCATAAAACCAAGCAAACAGTGAAGTCACACTTAAACTCTGACCTTTAGTTAATGTGTATCAGGACTCCTCTTTCATTGATTTTTGTAAGCATAATACATTACTGTAAGGCATTTATTACACGCATTATCCCTAGTAAAAATGAAGTGGTTCAATAGATTACACAGCTTACAACTGATGTCTGTATTTCTCAGTGGTGGGAAAAGGCTCAGTTATGAAAGTGCTTGTCTCACAAGCAAGGAGACCTGAGTTGGATCCCCAGAACCAAAGTAAAAAAACAGGCCTGGTAGCCTGTGCAGTCCTGGGAAAGCAGAAATGAGAGGATCCCTAGTCCCACTGAATCAGCCAGCCAGGCTGAAAAAGTAAGCTCCATATTCAGTGAGAACTTCATGCTCAAAATACGGTGGACAGCAATGGAAGAAGATACCTGATGTTGACCTCTGGCTGCCACATGCACATGCCTATAGGAACATACGTGTAACTTCCCCACATAAGCATACAAATTAAAATTTAAACCCTCAGCCTACCATGGCTGTAGGGCATCTGGGAAAAGAATGGAATGAAAAGAATCAGTGCTTTGAATTAGAGATAGAGAGCATGCTAACTGGCCCCAGAGAAAGCAGAATACTGCGCACGATCATACTGTTCCTCCTGGTTGAAAATCTGAGAGAATGAAACCCCAAAGTAATACTGCTGACCTCTGAGTTGTTACCCTTGTTGTCAAAACTTTACCCAAGTGGTAGGATTTTCTGATCAAGTATTACTTTCAGTGCATAGCCTTGTTTCTATAAGAGAATATTTTGTTCAGGAAGCCACATTTCTTATTTCTATATCATCTTTAATCATACAAATCAAAGGTCTTTTTAAAGAATCCAATTATCAGAAGCTGTGTTGCCTCAAAAATACAGATCACCTATTTAGAACACAAAGGCTTGTCCCAGGAAGGCCAGATTCTACCCTCTGATCCCAGACTAAACTATGGCTAACAGATGATGTCATATCCTAGAAGCTCTCAGTGCACACAACTGGGCCACAAGGAGAAGGCACTGTACCTGGCTTCTGGCCTGCAATACAGAATCTGTAGGCAGTTGGCCTAACAGCCATGCTCCCGCTGTGGCTTAGTGTGCACTGCCATCTAGTGGAGAAACTCTGAATCTACTCTGATTTGTCAGCTGAGCAGCTTTTCCAGACCTAACTCAGCAACAGCTAATGGCCTCTGTTATATAGTGAGGATGATTCTACCATTTTAGCTGCTGGGCTTAATCAAGTGACGTCACACAAGGCCTGGGGCATCGCTATTGGTCAAAGCTGCACTTCAAAGATGCAAATTAGTGTAGTTCTCAGAAAAAGCAGAAGTTTCAAGGCCCTGTGCTTGGAGATACATTTGACTGAAAGCTATTGGTTTTCTCTCTAAGTACTGTGGCACAGGCAAACCTAATCAGAGCATTTGAAAGTTTGTGAAGTGTCTAGCAGGAGCCCAACAGCCTTTATTTCATGAGGCCCACACAGGCCAATTAGGAGAGCTGAGGCCATTCTCAAGTCTCTGTGGAGGCTTCCATTCTCAGCGAGAAACCAGATAAAACCAGACATGGGGGTCATGCTTGGTTTCCACAGTGACTGGGGGACTGGTTTGTCTCTCCTGTCCAGGGCCCTCTAATTGCTTTTCTGCCTCTGGGCCTCCTCTGTCTGCTCCTCTCTCATTCATATTCAGGACCATGATTAGAAGCCTTCAGCAGAAATGCAAAGTGCTTCTTAAATGTAGACAATTGAAATATAAATGTTCCTCTCATGCACTATTAATTATTTTATAGCCTCCCCAAGCACCCTCTGTGTATCTAGCAGCCTAAATGATGACCATAAAAGAGGGAGGGTGTTATCCCTGGACTTCTGTCCCTGCTTCTCTATCCCCACTCCATCTGTACCCAAATAGCCACTCTCTGGGGATCATGTTTTACAGAGAAAAAGATGCATCCGTGATACATTTTGCTTTTCTTTCTGAAGAAAGAAAGGAAGAAAGGAAGGAAGGAAGGAAGGAAGGAAGGAAGGAAGGAAGGAAGAGAAAAGACTTGACTGCTCCTAGGTGTGGTGGAGGAGGACGTTTGCTGTAGATAAAAGGGAGAGCATAGCCAGAGGCAGAGACATCTGGGAGAGTTCAGACTGAGCTGGACCGTGTAGGAAGAGGGGAAGGGAGAGGGGACAAAAGGGAACCAAATGCAGCAGTCAAGAGGACAAAGGTACAAAAGGATGGCTAGTCAAAATGTCTAGATTATATAGGGAAGAGCCTCTGGGGGAAGGGCAACCCAGCCCCTGACTTGGAGAGTTGGGATAAAAGGCAGAGTATACCTGTAACAGGTAAGGATTGAGGGAGCCTGGGAGAACCTGGTGACCAGGTCCACTTTGATATGTTAAGTAGGCACCTCAGCCATTTGTCCCAGGATTTGAGACTTAATACTTTCTTTGTCAGCTAAGATTAGAAAGACCCTAAGACCTTTCAGGCACCCAAGTCCACCAATCAACCATGTGACTCTGGTTAAGTTCACCAGCACATGAGCTGTGAGCTATAGTTTCTCCATCTGTAAAATGGAGATATCTTTGAGGGAGATAGCAAAGAAATTGGGGTTGGGACTTCAATCAAATAGTGCTACTCAAGCATAAGAGCCTAAGTTTGAATCCTCAGGTCGTGTGTAAAGAGTCAGGTGTAGAAGTGTGTCGGTCTCAGTGCTGAGGAGGCAGACGGATAGAGCCTTGGAGTCCACTGGCAAGTTAGCCTACCCAAATGAGTGAGCTTCAGAATCAATGAGAGACTCTGTCTCAAATGTAAAGTAGAGAGCAATTTTGAAGACCCCCAGCATTCTCTGACCCCAAACTCACACACACATATACGCTATACATATGAACACCATACACACATGAGCATCTACACAAACACACAAACAGCTGCAATAAATGGAGTCGGGGGCTATACTTTTCCAGCGGCAGGTAGGGCTTGGAGAACTGTGTCTTGTGGGTGCTGTGACCAAAGTCATGAGTTTACTGCCTATTAGACACTGCCCTGGAATAACTGAGTGACACAAATCAAGGAAGTGCCCAGCGTTTGTCTACTACATCCTGTGGCTTTGTTTCATGACCAGCATCCACTTGAGGGCTCACTTACATCAGGTGCTTAGAACGTGCCTTTGCTGAAGAGTGCTGACTGCTGACTTTGACCAACACAGTAACTAAACATAGGTGAAAGGTTAACATCTCCTCCTTCACGTCCCTTCAGTTTTGCTCAATATGGCTGCTATTTATCAGAATTCTTTGCAGAGACCTCTGCCCAGGTGCAGATGGGATCTTCTGCCATAGAAGAGAAGTTCAGAATGAGTCAGGATGAAGCAAAGTCAGAGCTTATTATTATGAAGTGGATAGCATACACTTAGACTTAAGTGCAGGCATTAGGAAACACAGTTCTTTACAGAACTTGGAAGGACAATTTTTCAGCTTTGCATGGAAACACTAACATCCCAGGACAACTAAAACAGTCCTGGTTAATAAAAGGACTGCAATAGGTGTTGGCATCCCCAACCTCAAATTCTACAATGTTGAAATGTTAATAAAAGCAGCATGGGTATTGGCACAGAAACAGACATATTGATCAATGAAATCAAATTGAAGGCACAGATGTAAATCCATATATCTATGGCTGATTTTTTTTATAAAGAAGCAAAAAATAACACACTAAGGGGGAAAAGACAGCATCTTTAAAAAATGGTGCTAGTAAATCTGGATGGATGCATGCAGAAGAATACAAATAGATCCATATCTATCACCCTTCACAATTTCAATTCCAAATTAATCAAAGACATCAACATGAGGCCAGACACACCAAGCTAAAAGAAGAGAAAGTGGGGGAATAGCTTTGGACTTGTTGGCTCAGGAGAAGACTTTCTGACCAGAAACCAATAGCATAGGCACTGATATCAACAATTAATAAATGTGAACTCAGGAAATTGAAAAGCTTCTCTATTGCAAAGGACACCATCATTTGTACAAAGTGGCAGGTTACAGAATGGGAAAAGATGTTCTTTCAACCACACATCTGATAGAGGGTTAATATCCAAAATATATAAAGAACTAAAAACATGGCCATCAAGAAAACAAACAACCCAATTAAAAAATGGGGTACAGATCTAAACAGAGAAACATTTCAAGGAAGATGAAACAAATCTTCTCAATTTCTTCTCTGGACATCGGTTCACTATCTGTACACTGTGTGCAATAAAACCTATTCTCCCCATGAGATGGAGTTTCGTGATTTAGAAAATAAAGCCACAGTCGATATCTTTCCTATAACATGTGAG
Source organism: Ondatra zibethicus (assembly GCA_004026605.1). NCBI lineage: Eukaryota > Metazoa > Chordata > Mammalia > Rodentia > Cricetidae > Ondatra > Ondatra zibethicus. Next base: position 15,732 of record PVIU01005888.1, read on the forward strand.
ATCCTGAATTCATCCTCAGCTTGAGGGCAAGAGAAAGAGGGAAGAGACAGGGCAAAACAGAGAGAATATGGAAGGAGGAAGAGAAAGGGGACCAGGTGAGGGAGGAAAGGAAAGGCTGAAAGGGAGAAGGAGGAAGAAATGAGAAAACATAAAAAAAACTACTTTACCAAATTTCTTTTATTGCCAAGACTCCTGAAGAATTCTCCACTTTTAAATCTGCATGTTTGAGGTTCTCAATGAGATCCGTTTAAAATAGATAGGAGATCAGCATCTTCAGGGCTACAACAGAATGCAGGATAATTTGGGGACACTGTAGACATGCAAATGGGTATGATGGAAAAAAAGAAGAAAAAGCAGCCTCCTCCTCACTCGTTGGAACACTAACTCTAAAGGTAGCAACCCTAAGGTCAGAAGGACCCAGAGCTAGCAATGAGCCAAACTCCCTCAGCTCTCATCTTACTTTAAAATATTAGTTTATTTTCTGAGTAATAACAGGAACACTAAATCAACCAAGAACATTCATCTGATAAAAGATATGCAAATATGTTTATAAATATACAGTATCATCTATAATGTTGACAAGCCAGACAAAAACACCAATTTTCACTTGAAACTAAATTCTCAGTACAGGATGCAAATACAAAGACCTCTCTCTTTCTCTTTCCTCCTCCACCTCTTCCTCCTCCTCCTCCTTCTCCACACACACACACACACACACATTCAGACCATCTCTCTATCTCTCTCTCTCACACACACACACACATAAAATCTAAATTATTTTCAGCTCCACAGATGCTCAAATTGTATATATTATTCATACACTCCCAACCCCATGTACTTACGTTCATGTACAAACCAAACTTAAATATAATAGAAAGCCCCAATGCCAAGACCTGTGTTTTAAAAACAAAAAGATTATCAGACTAATCTGATATGTGATTAATGCACATATCATTGGATGCATTAACTAAGTTTTGGAGGTTTTGTTTGTTTGTTTTTCAAGACACAGTTTTTCTGTGTAACAGCCATAGCTGTCCTAGAACTAGTTCTGTAGACCAGGCTGGCCTCAGACTCAAAGAGCTCTGCCTGCCTCTGCCTCCCAAGTACTGGAATTAAAGACATGTACTACTACCACCTGGCAAAATACAACTAAAATTTAAAACAATAAAATAATCCTAATCTGAGATTTGACCAACCACAACTCACCTGCTGCTACTGTCTACTACATGACCCCAGATATTATCAGCTATTCCTTTTGTTGTCCAGAGAGGTAGTTGGGTTGTAAGATTCAGAAGGCAGTGCACAGTCTCGCCTGTGATTATTAGAGAAAATAGTCCGATGCATTGTGGCAGTTTTAAACGAAGAAGTAAAGTTTAGTTAGAGCAATGCTTTCTGAAAGTCAATTTGACCCTCTATTAGCAAATTATAATTCTAATCTCCAACTTCAGGAAACACAAGGGGGCCAGTGAAAACAGAAGACGGAGGTATGTCAGTAGCATGGCTGTTTAGACTGGGTTTAGAGAGCCATACGAGGGGCTATCTAGGCTGTGCCAGATGCCTCAACTGGGAGTTGACACATAGCTCAGTCCTGAATTTCCAAAGGCAGGCTAACTATGGATTAGGTCCAGGTTTATAGTTCTTTGTTCTTGTTTCTGTGAGCACTGACGTCCTCTTTCCTCCTCATTTCCTCTCTTCCCCTCCTGAGGCTATTCTCCACATCACTGTACAGTACCAAGAGAGAACAAAAATAAGAAGAAAGGCTGATCAGGGTCAAAGGCTCCGAGGGCCAGTGTATGATGCGTCTGGTCCATCTGATGAGGCCTTGGGCTCCAGGATTTGTGACATCAATGATGCTAAATTAAAGGGTGTAATTCCAGAGTAAGTGACAAGACATCAATGGCTCAGTGTGGCTCAATTACAGCAGGGACAGTGTTATGGGGTTTACATTCAGCGATAAAGAAGAGAAGACATAGCTGAGCAGGTCAGCAAGACTCTGAAGCAGACCATAGGGAGGCCAGCAGAGCTGCAAAGAGCTGGTCCTGCACATGAGTGGGAAGAACGGGCAAGGCAGGCAGATGTGGGCAATTGTGCTGGTGGTTTATCTTAAATGACGCTGCCTCTGGCTGAGAAAGCTTTATAAAACCTAGAGAAGTATGAGTCCCTAAAATATGGCAGAGCTTTTGTTGAATAAGGAGAGTGAGCCCCAGTATATGACTATGAATGTCAGAATCTGTTCAGTTTCATGGAGCCTTTACCATTAGGCACTGTCAGAGTTGGCACACACTAGGAACACAGACACGTCTGAAATGGACAGCAGCCTAACTGCTGGCAAGCAGATAGTCTGTGGGCAAATGATTCAGTGTTTTCATTCCTATTGGTCTTCAAGTTCCATTTGCAGTCTCAGCCAAACCATTTACACATGGACTTTAGAAGCTCACCAGTTGTGCTGACCAAAGTAGCAATTACTGCCACTATTCAACAAGGTAGTGTGGTCCATCAGCTATTTCTTTCAGTTTGACCAAACGTATGGTTTCAGGAAGGCCCCATCCAACCTTTCAGTGTTCCTTCTTGCTGCAATCCAATGCAAAGAGACCGGAGCTCTGCTGCCTTCCCTCAGCCACATTCCATCAGGTAGTGAAGCTAAGAAGCAGAAGGCTGCACTCAGCATCTGACATCTTCTCTCTGTCTCTCCACTACCCAGCATCACTATGCCCATTCTCTAGGACTATAGATTGGGGTGGTCAGCTGCATGGCTGTGTGTGATAGAAGGCACATGCTGCCATGTACCAAGCTTTCTAACAAGTCTTTCAGCATTCCCAGGGTCTTCTTACAAGGTGACCACTCTCATTGTATAGATCTTGAGAGGGCTCTGTGGTCCTCTGTTTGCAAAACTACAGCTAGGGACTGGAGAGATAGTTAAGAGTACTGACATCTCACATAGAGGACCTGAGATAAACTCCCAGAATCCACATGGTGGCTCACACGATCTATAATTCCAAGAGATCACACACCCTCTTTCAGGCATGCAAATAGAACCAGGCATACACACAAAGCATGTATACATATATTTTTAATTAAAAAAACTATAGCTAGTCGGAGAAAATGGGGAATAATTAATTCAAGAACATTTGCTCAGAATTGAAGGCAAGCAGAGTCTTGGCCATCTTGTGTTTCTTACTCAGATTTTCCTCAGGTACAGCTTCTCCTGGAGTCTACCCTGTCCCAAAGAAAGGGCTATAGAGGAAACTCTAGCTCCCATAGAGCAAGACAGTGCTCGACAGACTCCTGACTGGGAAACCTGGGGACCACGAGTAAAGTATGAGACTTTAGAGAGAGTACAAGACAGTCACTTCTGTTGGGGCAAAGCATACAGGAACTTCTCCTGGATGAGAGAAAGAACAAAAACTAAGATAGAGATAGAGATGGGAGAAGGGAGCAATAGGAAAGAGACAGAGAGAGACAGAGACACAGAGAGAGACAGAGTCAGAGGGACAGAGGCAGAGAGAGAGAAAAAAGACTGATAGATGGAGATAGAGAATGGGGAGCAAGAGAGAGAGAAAGACAGAGAGAGACAAAGAGACACATAGACAGAGACACGGAGATATAGAGAATGCAAGCACAAGAAAACCAGTCCAGAGATAGGTCAAATATCATGCAGGGAAGGGTGATGGGCTCCAACAAAGAGAATCTATGATGTGAGTTGCCAAGCAGAGGCCTGGGGCAAGGGTGCAGAGTAAAAGGATTCACTGGTAGGGGTAAAACCCACTGGAACACCTATAAGAGAAAGAACTAACCTCCAAACTCCTCTGCAGGCTAACTCACAGCAGTATTATTCAGTGTCAGCAAATCTCTTGCCCTTTCTCCAGCTTTGCAACTTTTAGATTTCGTAGAGAGAAGTCAGATGCAATGCTCATGCCTACCTTTCCCTTGACTTACTGTGCAGTCCCTCTCTGCCAGCAGGCAGCTCCCTGTGACTTCAGGTGGGGATGAAACTAGGTCTCCGGGTGTGCCTGCAAGTAGGTCTTAGAATGTGATGTTATTACTTAAACATGAAAACCAGAAAGATAGATCAAGTTGTCATTGAATGATGGCAGAGAAACTAACCAGAGGGCAAGAATAGAGGGAACAATGGGGACACACAAAGCCGCCCTTTTGGTCACGCCCAGAAGTTTTGTCTGCTCAACACTGTAGTTGAGAGAACAAGGTGACATGTCCCAAATCACAGAGCAGAGACCTGCAGAGCTGGAATTAAACTCTTCCCCATCCCGTTCCTTCTCCCTTTCCCTATTTACACAGAGTGCAGGAGGGGCAGGCTCCTAGGCACCTGAAGTTTCTATGAAATATTCAGTTAAATGTAGAATTAGAGTAAACATGAAAAATGGATTTCATTTTTATACAAAAATACTAAAAATGGTTATTAGAGTGCAATCATTGCTTAGAGAAGGGATTAAATCAATTTTGTATTGACTCAAAGCTGTGATTTCTAGAACTTATGCTAATAGTGTTTCTATGGCCGTTTAAATTAGTATGCTTGCTTATCCTGTTTTCAGAGCTAAATCTAGACATGTGAAGTTTGTTTACTTCCTGAGGCTCATAAACTGCCCACTCACCCAACCCCTGCTTCCTTGAGGAAATGTTTAAATTTGGAAGAAACTGCCTTAGAACAAGAGCCCAGAGTCACAGAGTAAGGAGGCAGAATGACTCCACAGGCCACTCAGGGGACTGTCACCTTCCTTCACACAGTCCCACTGCACTAGTGTCTGTGTGTGGGGGACTGGAAGAATGGAGTCCCCTGGACAACCATGGATGCTCAGAACGCTCTCGCTAAGTCTGCCAGTGTAATCTCACTAACTGGTGCTCTAGCTGCTCAAAATGTCGTGTTCGGCTCCTCTAAGACTCAGGCTTGGATTAATACGAAATTTTTACAGTTTGGCTCTTCTTCAGGCGAGTGCTCAGTCCTTTTGGGATTGATGGATCCCGAGCGCCCCGCACTCACCGTTCATCATTTTATTAGACTTTAGTCTCCTCTCGCTTTCTAGTATAGCACATTACGCCTGCCCTGCCCGGATCAATTGTTCTCTGTCTCTCTTTACTGTGTTACCAGAAATTCTTTTGTGGAATGAAGTAGGTACTAAATAGGTGGTCGTTAGTTTGTCCCTTGGCGAATCGCTAGGAAGTTGTTACATATTTTCAAGGAGTCACAAAAAATACAGCTATAAGATGGTAATGGCCTTTGGAAAGGTGGCACAGCAGGGGTAAAACCATCTACCATGCTGGGCAGAGCTTCTGGAACTCAGCTAACCAAAGTCCCTTTCCATCATATTACAAGCCTTTCGCTCTGAGGGCCATTGGGCTTTGAAGCTCTATTAAGTTCCTCATCTCCTACGGAGCCATCTCTATTTTTCCCGTTCCCTTACCCTGTTACTCCAGAATTTAGCTGCTCATTCTCTTTTCGCGTATAATTTCTGAAAAAAATTACACATGAAATATTTTTCTGGTTTTTCGGAAGGGTTGGTATGGACAGAGGTAGCAGATGGTCAAGGACAGAGATCCTAACTAATTGTTGAGGTGCAGAATGTAACGGCAGGGTTCTCTGAGGAACTTGGTTCACACTGAACCTACCTTTGCTCCAATGCAGAAGCCTGTGTGTGAGAGGAAGACCTTATTATACTACTTATCTGCTGAGGGAACACCCATGACCTCTGGAATGAGTGAGGGAGAAGACTTGGTGGAATGTGAACCATAAATGTACTGCACATCCATCAGCCAGCTCAAAGAAAACAGAGGCAAAGGTAAGACCTTCCCGAAACTGAGAATCAGTGTGGGAAGCATGCATTTTTAAAAAGCTGGGTACCAACCCATGAAACAGTGGGGTGAAACAAGAGCACCACAGAAAAGTATCCTGACTATGAACAATTAGTTCTTGGGTGTTTACAGCCGTTAGGCTCAGTCCCAACAGTTTTTTTTTCTTTCTTTCTCTTTTCGACAGAGGCTTTCATACATCCCAGGCTGCCCTGAATTTGCTATGTGGCAGAAAATTACCTTGAACATCTGATCCTCTTTTCTCCACCTCTGATTGCTGGGGATTAAAGGTGTGTTCCACCACACCTGGCTCTCTTTGACAAATTTTTTTCTGACTTAATTACTCAGTCTCTCTAGATGGTTTGATTCAGGGTCATATTAGCTACATTTCCTTCATTGTACTCAAATAGCGGGCAAGAAATAACCTGTGGGGGAGAGGTTCATCTCGGCTCATGGGTTGAGGAAGACAGTCCATGACGGCAGGGGAGGCAGTGGAAGGGAGCTTCTGCCGTGGCTGACAAAGGCTGCATGCCCCAGATGTTTGCTCACGTCACAGGAAGCAGAAAAGAGACGGGAAGCACAGCTAGACTGTAAACCTCAAAGCATATCCATTAGTGACTCACTTCCTACAGCAAAACTTTCCACAGCTACCTGAAACAGTACTGCCAATTAGGGGCCAAATGTTCAAACACACACGCACATGAGAAACATTTCATGTTCAAATGTCAATAGCCTCGTGGGGTGTTCCAATGGCCTGTGTGTTTGTGTGTATATGTGGGGGGATAGAGATGTAGCATGTGTGAGTGTGCACTGCAATCCAGAGCTGTGCCTTTCTAGCTATGAAGAGTAGAGTAGTAGACACAGGAGTGTTATTAGGAAACCACACAGGGTGGCCTTCCAATGCCCAGTGATGACGGGATGGTGACCTGGGACTGCAGTGTAGTTCTAATCTACTGGGTGAAAAAAACAGACATGAGTTCACCCCCAGGGTCTTCAGCACGAATCCTGACGGACAGCAGCAATTCGAACTGAGAGAAGCTTCAAATTAAGGTCACACTCACGCACAGTAGCTTGAAGTGAATTTCAGACTCCAGAGGTTTGGCCAGGCAGTAATGAGCTCCTGCTGGACTAGATGCAGGTGGGCATGGCCAGGAAAAAAAGAGTTCAAGCAAGACATCTGGAGAGGACGTGTTGAGTCTTAACAGTGTGGATGTCTGGGAATGGGGCCTACCACATTTGCAATGATGTCATGTCACAGTATCAGAAAGTTAAACACCCCTGACAGACATAATGTGGAGGCAATGAAAAATGAGGAGGCACCAGTAGCCAAAGACATTGAGATCTAGATCCCCCCAAAGTTGTAAATATGCCAGCAGAGCTTGGTCCTCATCCGGTCATGCTCTCAAAGATATTAACGATGAAGTCCAGATTTCAGAATTTAGCTCCACTACCCTCCTGGCTTTCTTGTGCTGGGTGGGAATGGAACTCGGGGCTCAGTCAGGCGAGGTTCTACCTCTATCACTAAGCAATTGCCCTATGGGGCCTAGCTTTCCTCTAAAAAAGAGGTAAACAAATAACAAACAAAACCAGCATTATTCTAAGTTGTAAGCCTATAGAGGCAAGGAAGATAGGGTGCATAGGGATACTGGGGTGGGGCATAGGGATACTGGGGTGGGGCATAGGGATACATGTAACATCAAAGGAGAGAATACTTGGGGTGGAAAGTTTTACTGGGGTTGGGAGTGGTAGAGGAGGAGGTAAGAGAGAACTACAGATTGCATGAAAAAGTCCTACCTTTGGAAACCTACTTTGGAAGGTAACTAAAAAGTAGGATTTAAAGACGTGTGATCAGAAATATGCTGGATAATAGAAAACCCTAGTCTATTAGACAGAAATCCTGGTACCAGGTGTCAGATCTCCCTATGAGGCATTCGTTAGGGAGGCCCAAGATCCTCCATAAATACAGGCTATTGCCATTGCTTCTGGCTGCCAAGCAGAATCAGATGTGAAGGCCCTGCCGCTGAAGACACCACAGACCTCAGTTCCAAGACAGAGAAATCAAGCTCCTGCTGATCTGGAAATATCTTCCCTGCTGCTTAGCTTTCACAGTGCGGGAAGGTACCACTCAGGCTTTGTGGGGGAGAATGTTATTAATAGTCTTTACCCAGCTGTGGAAACTGTGCTAAAATATCAGCTGCCAGGCAAGAGGCTCTCGCAGGTGCAATGGTGGAATAATTGTTAAGAGGGCAACTGCTTTCTCACTGGGTTTTAGGCTGGCGGCACTAGAGGGAATTCATGCTTTGTTCTGTAAACCTGGTCCGAATCCCATGACTGGGGAGGTCCTAGGTGGGAAGTTACCACTGATGCATTGCTAAGTAAACGAGGTGTCAAGCTGTCCTCCGCATATTTTTTCCCTGAATCCAATGCCTTTATTTTTATTTGATGATGTACAGACAAGATTAACCCACCTAGCAACTCCAGGGACTTTTGCTCACACTTCTGAGAAGCAAGGCTTAGACCTCTCTCTGGGGCTTTGCCTCAGCAGAACAGCCCTGTTCTTTAGAGGTACAGGCCATCAACACCTGTGCAGCCGCCTGCCCCAGCTGAGCTGTCCCGGCGTAGCTGAGATGGAAGCCTTGAGTTGTCTCAGTCAGGGGACAGAACTCTAAAAACACATCTCAGAAGATGCCACCGTGCCTGGTTCTGGGCTGAGTTCTTGTCAAACCATGTACAGACAATACTAGCCCTCACTCTCACGGGGAACACAGTGTCTTACTTTTAGAGATGCAAATCTTAAATTGACAATACAAGGACTCCATCAGAACACCAAACACCCCCTAGATGGAGCCTAAATTTGAGCAAACATAAACCTGGATACGATTATTAGAATCATAAGGATGGGCAGCGGGAAGTCACTCCACACCTCTATCCTAGCACAGCTCAGGACTCCCTGCAAGGGGGCAGGAAGGAAGGAGAAACAGCCTGCTTTGCACAACTTGACAATACTGTGTGGGTCCCCAGGACTGCTGGCCTCCATGGCTCCTCTATTTTCCAGAAAACTGCTCATACAGCTTGGGCACGTCCCACTCCACTTCATAACGTGCCCGCCACCGGGGTTTCCAGGTGATACTTCTTGCAGAAGGCCGCCACCTTGAACTTGCCGCGATGATCTCCTAACCTGTTCCTTAGGATGGGTTCGTCACAGGTCAGTGGCTTGTCCTGTTCATACACCAGCCAGACATAGCAGTGGAGGCCTGTGCCACTGGGAGACCCAGAGCCCACGTAATCTGAGAGGACCTTGCCACTGCTGATGTCATTGCCCTTCATGTTGACCACCAGAAAATGGTGCCACTCTCTGAATTTGGGGTCCTTCCTGCTGGGAGCATCCAGATCGGTGAGGACCAGGGTGTAGATAGAGTTTCCCTGGGTCAAGGCCATCCCATGAAATGCTGCTGGGCCTATTCTGAACCTGGGTGGGCGTCAGCACTTTGCCCAGCTTGTCCACCTCCACCCCGGCATAGGCGACCCACAGCACATGCTGGGGACACTCGTCCACCTCCTGCAGGCTCAGTGGCCCAGAGGACCACTGGCTGATGTCGGCGGGCATGGCGACAATGAGGACGAGGACTCACTCGCTAAGTCCTGAGCCCATATTTATGTTTATACACATAGGTTAGTGTTGGAAGCAGTGAATCCCCAGATCTGAATTTCTTGTAAATAACTTGTTTCCTGCTGCTCTGAGCACAAGACCCTGATGGCAGGCTGATGGGTCTGCAGCTGAAAGATCCCAAGAGCTGGGGCGTGGCCAGAGTACTATATAAGCTGCCCCTGAACACAATAAAGAGGGCGTTCTTGGGGCATTCTTGTTTCAAGGATGACCCGTGTCTCTGTCTGTGTGTCTTTGTGTGTTTGAATCTCCAGGCCCTTGCCCACAGCTCACGAATGGTCCTGTAGTGCAGGCGCCTCAATACCATACTGCCACGTAGTACAGGTGGGCAGTACAGGTTAGTATTACTCTCAGTCTTAGTCAAAAAAGTCTCTTTGTGCTGAGTGGCACTGAATGCGGAGACTCATAAGATTCAAAGTGATGAGACTCAGTAGCTGTCAATGCTTGATGCTAACAGGGACTTTTAAAACATCCCCTCCAAGGCTCAGGGAATAAGACAAAAGAGGGTACTGAGAGAAGGTAAGAAGTGCAGGTCTGGGCCACTCAGCAATCCAATGATAAAGAGCTCATGAGGCTGGTCTTAGGGTTTCTACCGCTGCAGTGAAACACCATGGCCAAAGAGCATGTTGGGAGGAAAGGGTTTGTTTGACTTAATGCTTCCATATCACTGTTCAGCATTGAAGGAATCAGGACAGGAACTCAGACAGGACAAAACCTGGAGGCAGGAGCTGACACAGAGGCCATGGAGGAGTGCTGCCTGTTCCCCATGGCTTGCTCAGCCTGCTTTCTTACAGCCCAGAATCACCAGCCCAGGGATAGCAGCACCCACAATGGGCTGGATCCCCCATCCATCAGGCTTGCCTGCAACTTGATCTTAGGGAGGCATTTGCTCAGTTGAGGTTCTCTCCTCCAGATAACTGTAGTTTGTGTGTCAAGTTGACATGGACTAGCCAGTGTAAAGCGCCCCTTCTTCCTGTGGTGCTACAGGCGGTTAGTGCCTCATTAATGAAGAGATCACATTCCTGTGGTGGAGTCACTGGTAATGTTGCTGGTTCAAGTAAGTAACTGAAGCATCCTTACTGGTAAACAGTGGAAATAAAAGGGAAAGAAATGGAAGTGGGAGGGAGTGGGGACTTGTGGGGAAGAACAGGTTCGGTGGGGAAAGAGGGATAAGAGAATATCAGTACACACACGTACACACACACATGCATACACACACATATACAGATAAATGTGTAAACTGTGGACATTCTCCAGCTCACCAATGACTGTTAACCTTGCCCAGATTCAGGCCACAGAATGTCACTGCTTTTCATCTTTTTTCTTTTGTTTGAACCTTCTAAGGAGCAAGCTTAAAGTACTTACCTAGATTTATTGTTCTGCTCAGCAATATTAAGTAGCTTATTTAGATTCAAAAACCTCTGCTAACTCTGGCGTTTTGATCCCTTCCATCCATCATATCCCGACAGATGTTCCTCTCCAGCAGCACAGCTAATTTTTCAAGCTCCTCGCAACACAGTTGGTATCTCAATTCCTAACCAAGCCCTCGTTGCGTTTCCCATTGTTCGCCACTTCTGTTTCTCGTCGTCTCCGATGTCTTGGCAACTGGTGTTTCAAATTTTGCTCCAAGTCAAGAAAATGACACCATTAGTAGTAACACTTTCTTCAGTTTATGACTTGCTCTTAATGTAAATTAGTCTCTCTTCCTCTGCCTGAGCAGACAACCCTTCATCTGCACACGGAGAGCTCAACAGTTGCTGATATTTAAAAATTGACTGACTGAAAAAAATATATGCATATATGGATATAAAAATAAATCTAAGTTTGTAGTCACGTTCTTCGCCCAAGGCATAGCTTTTTACTGGTACCTCCTCACTAAAATTTCCTTTCAAAATATTCATCATGCCATTTAAAAGACTAATGATCTGAAAACAGTCCTACCACAAAGCCCTGCTGACGGATGCTCCATCTCCCAACCGCTCTAATCCCAGCATTCCACTGGGTCCACTATGGCTTCCTGGAAGACGTTTGGTGTCTGCTAATCTAGCCCTTGTGCTACTATTCAGTTTTCTAATATTGATTTTTTCCCCCATGCTTAAGATTTTCTAGCTACTAGTTTCTTGTTACAAAAATTAGATATATTTGGGGGAGGGTGGCCAAAGTGTAAGAAAATATAAACAAGAAAATTAAAATGAAGATCTTCCAGGATGCTCACACCTTTGAATCTACATTACTGTATATTTGCTTAGCTCCTTCTCTTTGGAAATATACTGTTTTGGGGGGACTGTCCACTAGGCTTCAACCCTATGCAAAGAACCACAGGAAAATGAGGAAACCTGGGAGGAGCTGAGGTGGTCCTCCCCAAGGAGAAGCACGCTGAGGGGCTGGCTCTCCAGTGCCAAAATCAGCCCTGAAAACTCACATACGAGTAACATTATATAAACTGAGCAGGTTTGACCTAGGAATATATATGTATTATACTTATACATATATGTATTCAATGACAATTAAGGAAAAAAGAGGCCGTGAATTTGGAGCAGAAAGAAAAATGCTTAAAGCCTCTTAAGTTAGAAATCTGGCCACTGGGACATCAATTACCATAATAGGAAGTCCTGCTGAAGAGACATGTTCCACCCCAGATTCCTCAGAACTTCTCTAAGTTCTCCCACTGAGTCTAAGTCTGTTGTCCTCACCTTCCTAATGCTGTGACCCTTTAATAGAGTTCCTCATGCTGTGGTGGCCCCAACCAAAAGATTACTTTGGCTGCTATTCCACAACCGTAATCTTTCTACTGTTATGAATTTTAATATAAATATGAGACTGGACCCCTATGGGGGTCGCACCCCACAGGCTGAGAACCATTGTGCTAAGCTGATGTCTTTCAGGCATCACCATCGCCTTCTGTTGCTTTGCTTCGTTTTCTTCACGTTCTTACTTTAACTGCCTAAGCCAGAGTAATTACAGTGGAAAGGGCTTCTGATGTGATTAAGTGAAAACAGCTAAGGTCACACTGAATACTCAGGGGGCTGTTCACCAGGATCCTTTGGTTTTATTTAGAGGCCTCCGTTCCTGATCTGGCTCCCGTTCCCTGCTGGGTATAGACAATTACATTAGCCTTTCAGATAGAAGTGATGGAGAACCAATTAGCTTAAGCCTGAAGTGTACTTTTGTCTGGTGTAATTGGGAAGAAGAGGACTATCCTCCAGAACATTTATAAATTAGGGGTTCAAATGCCCTGTTTTCCTCTCCCAGGTGCTTAGGAGTTTTTAAACTTAAAATCTCAGTGATGTAGCAAAGGTTAAGTCCTAAATCATCTGTGGGAAAGCTTTACTCACATGATGAATTCAGTGACTAGTTATTTTTAGCAATCATAAGTATTCTCAATTAATTAGAATATGGGAAACGAACGATCTGTGTGAACTGCAGGAAAAGTGCCATGGGAAGGGAAAGGTACTGGAGGCTGTGAGCTCTACAGTTAAAATGCCCATGAAGTCCAGGATCACATCGTCATAAGGAGACATATGAACAAGGGCAATGTGTGTTACACACTTAGGCTCCTCTCCCTTTAGCCATCATGAGCTCTGTATGTGTGTGTGTGTGTGTCTGTGCCTACCTGTGGGTATCTGCGTGAGTGTGTGCGTCTCATAGAAACAGGGAAGAAATAATGTGTCATTGCTAAAAGGAACTGTGTATGTGATAGCAAAGTGGATTGGCTGGGCCCATGGGCATAGCTGCTATGCTATCATTGGGTGAAATTGGACAGAAGGCAAAATTCATAAACCATCTGAACATGGTGGGGGCTGACACAGTATTGAACAAGGTGCCACAAGGAAACATTTTTGGTCATTCCAGGAGTTTTCATTCTTCCACATACCCTTGTATCTCATCTCCACTTAAACAACCCCGAAGGGAGACTTGCCCAGAAGCCCCCTCCTTATAATGCCTCTTGGCATGGCACTTTCCCATCCACAGGATTTCCCTCCTGCACTTGGCCTACACCTCACATCACCAGCTGTATCATCACAACTGTCTACAACTCTCTAATAATTGGTTTAAATAAATGATCACTTTCCTGTCTACCTGGTAAAAAGCCCAAGGCTCTGTAGATCCTGGTGGTGGAGGTGGGGTCTATTGCGATTCTGTGAAATGGTCATTTATACCCTCAAGAATGGACTTTCCCCTTACCTCTATCAGGGAAACTTATTTTACAGGCAGTGCACATTCAATCGGCCAAACTGATGAGAATAAGTGACTGGGACCTTGCTCCTAAATGGGACATCTGTATCACTGTCTCCAAAGGCTCAGAAAACATTTTGGAAGAAGTGGAAAGGTTAAGAGCTATCTTCCTGGCATGACATGGTTGTTGCTCACATGAACTCAGTAGCTGCAACTGTCCATACAGGACCTACCGGCCAAAATTCCATCAAAGACTGCGGTGGAGGCTCACAAGCTGAGGAGCTATTGGAAACTTACAGGTGTTTCAGATGGGAAAGTCATTTTCTTTTGGGTTATGGCCACTGTAGGTTGCCCGTTCTCCAGTGGGTGGCCCAACACCCATGCATACATGAGACTCAGAAATACATAAAAAATAAAGGGGGTGGTCCAGAGAAGTTGGAGGGGAGAGTAGATACAATCAAAACATTGCATACATGTGTGAAATTCTCAAAGAATAAAAATATGAAAAAAAATACAAACGAGCATTTCAATGAACTACTATAAAGGGCATACCCTAAGGGAAATGTGCTTATGTACCTTACACAAATATTTATGGACATTATATTAATACTGCAGTTATAAATATCTCGTGTAACAGTTTATAATTGTCACATTAAAAAACTATAAAAAGCAAAATTAGTAGTAACTGCCACCTTAATAGAAATTCTTAAACAGACTAATAACTGATTTTACAAATTAAAAAACCAAACTGCCTTACAGTCTAATAAGTCACTCTGTTGCTTTAGGAATATCATTCTAGTTCTAGCAGAAAAGACCTTCCTCTAACCCCCAACTACACTTGTTAGCATGTATCTTAGGTAATAGTTTCAAATACTGTTTGCATATATAATTGGAGGTTCCTGTCAAAATTATTTCAACCCAATTAAGGACATGTAACAAACCAACATGCTTTTTGGACTCTAATGTTTACTTCACACCTTGCATACAAACCAACAAACCCAGAAATTTCAAGTTAATCAGTATCAAGCTTTCTTGCCATGTTATCAAACTATCTCACCAAGAAAATATGTGATCTTCTAATAGCTGATCTCTTCATTCACCTGGAATTTCAATTGTTTAGAAATTAGTGTGTAGTTTAGCCAGTAATTTGACTTTTTCTAAAAGGACCTTAGCATACATCCCCTTTCCTGCCCCCTGCTTTCCTTATCAAGTGCCTCCCCCACATTCACTATTGAATTTTCTACAGAGAATCCAGAAACATCTGACAGGCCAAGTCCAATCTGAACCTGGTGGTGACATCACCCCATGTGGCCAGTGTTGATTTTTTGAAGCCCTCCACAAGGGCAGCTTTTCCTTTACCCCCATTTCTCTGCTCAGGACATTCAAGACTGAAGACAGAGCACTGGGATTACTGGCCCCTCTTTACTCAACTGTGATTTTTCCTCTACAGCGTTCATCCTCTGAATGGCTTAGTACGGTGGTGCCCTTCAGCTGTTCCAATCTAGTCAATATTCTATGAAGCTCTAATCTCAAGCTCTCGAGAAAGGCAGAGATGCGATTTAGACTCAGGACTGAAGTGAAACAGGCCGGCTGAGCACCAGCAGGTGCATTTGCTGCTCGCTGCGGACTGCAGATGCAGCACCAGCTCTCTCCAGCTCCTGCTG
The DNA here is from genome assembly GCA_004026605.1 of Ondatra zibethicus. Lineage (NCBI taxonomy): Eukaryota > Metazoa > Chordata > Mammalia > Rodentia > Cricetidae > Ondatra > Ondatra zibethicus. The sequence goes on from PVIU01005888.1 coordinate 31,041, forward strand.
CACCTGCAGCTCTAGCTGCGCTGACTCCCCACCTCGGCAGCCTGTACCCTGCAGTGTGAGCTAAAATACACCTTTCGTACCTTATGCTATGCGATCACAGCAACAGAAAAGCCATGAAGACAGAGAGAAAGCCTGAGAGCGGCCCATGCTACAAAGGAGGTTACAGGCCAGCTCCAGCTAACCGTGAGGCTGTGTCTCGAAAATCTAAAACATAAACAACTCAAGTAAATGAAGTTAGAAAAGAATATCGACACACAAGTCCTTATGCAGACATATTTGCGGGAGGAAATAACAAGGAGCTAAACTGCAGTGCTGTATGATAAGTTTTAAAATTACCCAACCCAATTTTAAAAATTATGTTTAAAAGGTTGTTTGCGATCTAGGAGGAAGGGTGGGTACTAAAAGTCAAGGTGCAGTTTTGAAGACAGACCGTGGTAAGCCTACATCAGAGAGAAACATGACTATTCACGTCTGGCTTACTGCACAAAACACCAGAGAGTAGGGAAGCAGTCCTCTAGCCGAGCCTAAGCAAGTCTCACTCAGCAGCATTTGCCTGCAGAGAATTTCATAATAGTGCAGAAATCATTTCCTGAGTCCTGTTTGCCACACGGTTCTCTCTGTACAACATTGAGTTTGCAAAGATCAGGGAGCTGAAACAATTTTATCTGAGAGTAAACTCCACAATGCTCAGACTACAGGCAGAGCTCAGTATCAGATCATGCCCACTTATTTACATGCTTGTAGTCTCCTGTGCAACAGCACACACGAGGAGTCCATGAGTTTCTCAAAGCTGAAGCTATTTACCATGATAGCTGGTCCTGTACAGAAAAAGCCTGACAACCCCGAGACAGGAAACACAAAAATAATGAAAATGTTCAACTCATCAACATGCTATTTATAAAGCTATGGAAACCCTGTCCAGAAGTGGAGCCTTTATTATCAACAGTCAGAGAAGACTGGAGAAGGAGGCAGCAGAGAGGTCTCAGAAGGGACCACAGAAGGGTTAAGACTTTTGATGATGAAAAATGGCACGGGCACATGAAGGAGAGGGGAGAAGGGAGCTGCCAATTGCTTTAGGCACAAATTCTAATGATTTAAAAGATCGTTTCCTCTTTATCATTTTTCTAACCTGCATAGTGTTTTATACCAACTGTGGGAAGAGAAGCTGAGGAGAAGTGGATGGGGGAGGAGCAGAGGGGAGGTGTTGGGATAGGGGCTGGGAGGAGAGGGGGGGAAAGAGAAACTGCATTTGGGGAAGTAAAAGAAAAAATAGAAGAAATTGCGGTGATGAGGGAAATATACAGCAAGCAATCTCAGGGACACTATCTTAGCAATCATGTAATTAAGGGAAGTTCCCTTAACTACCGTTGTTCTACAGCTGTGACAAATAACAATTGATGGAATTCTCAGAAACTGCACTAATTTAACCGTTACACATCCTGTTGATACTTAATATTTATTGGGTCTTAAATAAGAAATACTCATTTTCCTTACAAAGTCTCATGACTTTAATACATGAATGTGCAGGTACAACTGGGGGACCCTATCACTGTGGATGTTCCTTTTCTTCAAAAATGCTTCAGAAAAGCTGGACACATTGGTGGGAATTCTAGTCTTGAAAGGCAAACACTCTTGCTTTGGCAGGATGCATTACATGCTTGAGCTATTAAAAAAAAAGATTTCAAATCTCAATTTGCATAGAAAAATAATTTACTGGATAAGAAAGAAGGCTCATTGAGTAAAGAAAGGTGTCTGCCACCAAGCCTAGCCATCATAAGGGGGCAGAAGAGACCCACCTCTTCAAAGCTGTCCTCCAATTTCCACACAAGTGCCGTGGCACGCTGCCCCATCTCTGCATGGACACAAATATGTGGAAAAACCTCTTATAATTTATTGTGTGACATGAAAGTGATGGGATCTCATGTTGAGTGACAGTATCTACGATCACGGCTCACTTTCACCTTCCACTTTACGTATGCATGACTCAGGAGAGCTGTGAACTATAGTTTATAAAGCAAAACCTTCATATTTATAGTTCTAAGAGAAAGCACCCTTTCTTGAGGTGCTGCTTTTCCCTCACCCCTCTCCATTTGTCTACAGGCAGAAACAACTGACTGGCAACTGCTCCCACTGAGTTCTCATACCCAACTCTACCACCTCCTGCAGAGATGCTCAGTGCTGCCTGTGGAAGCAGCAGATGGGACACAGGGTACAGGGCCAGGGCACAGGGCTGGGCCTGTGCTGTGTACTGTTGAGTCCTGCTTTCTCACTACCCTCTGTCCACAAAAAGCTTTCAAAAAACAAAACAAAACAATTATTCAACTGTAAAAAGAATATATAATGTATAAAACTTGGAGAAAATGTAAAAGCAAAATACTATGTAAATTATACAGAAACTAATGAACAAAAATGGGGGCAGGGAGGAAGAGAACAAGGAAAAGAGAAGTGAAAAACCATCTTCATAACTGAAAACCAGATCCACATGCATATGAGAAGGAAAACGGGACTTCAGATTCAGGGGCTAAATGTTTACTGTTTCATAATTTTAAAACATATACATAATTCTCTTCTTATCTTTATACATTATAAGACAAATATACACAGTGATTTCTTTTTTTGGCAGACCCAGAAGTCATTATGTAGCTGAGGATGGCTTCAAATTTGCAGCAAATCTTCCTGCCTCATCCTCCGGAGTTCTGGAATTACAGATGTGAGCTGCCATGGCCTGTGGCTTTAAACAAACTCTCTATGCCAAGATTTAAGCAGTGGCATCCAAGGAGACAAAACTTGGCCACAATGTAACTTCTGGAGACCACCTCTTCCTTGTTCACTTCTCTGATGTCTTTAGCATACACAGCAGTGGCTTCCCACATTTTCTTACTGAGCCAAGTATCATGAAGGACCATATCCACTTTCATTTTCTCCAGTACTATTAAAATTAAAAACAAACAAAAGCAATTTAATTCACGGTTTATGAGAAAAGATTAAGCAATAATAAATAAAAGTGACTTAATCACTTTGCTAAATGTCCCAAATGAGAATCAGAATGGAACTGACCATATATGAGATTCCTGAGGCTTGGAGAGAAATAGTTTATGTGAGAGAATGTCTAGGGGAGGAGTTGTTGATTCAATGTAAGCACAAGATTAAGATGAGAAATTATTATGTGGGAGGAAAAAAAAATCCAACCAGGACTGAAAGGCAAATCCATCCTAAATCACTCTCCCAATAGCATGCTTAGCTCTCAGTGCCACATTCTTGAGACAACTGAATTCCTGCCATTTTTTTTCCAGAATACAAGTGCTGAATTCTGCCTTGGTCTGAAAACCAAACCTAATGCAGTCCTGAAAGAACAAAGCCAGCACACAGCTGAGTCCAAGATGGACGCATGCAGTATCATCCATACCCCTCATGCCTTTAGTGCCTAAGAACTGCATCTCCCAGGAACTGAGAGAGAAGTCTTCCTGTCAGGTGCTGCAGTGTGCAGACGCTCGTGTGACTACAACACTGCCAGCATTCTGCCTAGATTCAATATGATACAACTGAGTAAGAACATGGTGAAATGTTTATTTTATGCTAACGAAAGAAATAACTTACATTTTCAGAAGCATTTTGTATTTTCATTAAGGGCTCTATCAGAGAAATGACCTCTAAAGTATGGTCCCGATACACACAGAACAACATACAGAACCACGGTGGGCTCTATGAGTAATTAAGCAGATGGTTACGACCAAACAGTGGAACTAACTCCAACTCAAGAGTCCTCTAACCAACAGGAAGCAAGCTCCCAGCACAGCGAAGACTGAGGTCAGGATGACACTCTGGAAAGGAACTGTCGTGAAACCTACAAGGTTCTTTATCAAAGCTTTCACATGACAAATATTGAAAAGGCTGGTAAAAGGCAAACTGTAAAAGACCCATACTGACATGCTAACAGTCTAAGATTCTGAAAGCACTTCTGAAATCAAATTCCCATGCGTGTTTACGTATGTTTTTATGTGTGTGTGAGAAAAATCCTGTGACTGAACAGATGGTCTCAAATGATTTTTTAAAACATTTCAAACGTGTTTGTCATTAAAAAGAAAAAAGATTAAGAATACTAAATATGAGAGTTGGTTCCAAACATTCATCTCCCTATGGCCCTGAACAACCATTTTAAGAAGGACTTAAGCAATCCCACACCTAAGGCTCAGGAAGCATGCAGAAGAGGAGATGGAAGGTTCTAAGAGCCAGAGGATCAGGGAGTTGCTTTGAGATTGTGTTTCCTAGAAATATCAGAAGCCACACCCATAAAGTTTCACCAACATGACTGCCCAAACATGAGCTGGACAAGATGGCACCAATGAACATGACAGCCTCAACAGGGCAAGGCCTACCAGGCCTCAGCCTACACAAAGAACCATATTCAGTGGAGAGATGCTGGGAAATCCCCAGGGAAGGGCCCACCAATTGACTGTCCACTGCCAAATGGTCAGCTCTGAAAAACACATGCAACTAACACTATATAGACTCAACAGGTTGTGTTTAGGAATGTATTTATATACAACATATACAATAACAGTTAATGAAAAAAGAGGCCATGGATTCCAAGGAGGGAAATATGGGAAGGTTTGGTGGGAAGAAAGAGGGAAATGTAATAATATTATAATCTCAAAAGTAAAATAAAAGAGTTTAAGGTGATACAAGTCTAGGGAGGAAAACAGCAAGTAGAAGCTGGTTTTAGTTGAGGAGGAAAACAGGGACAGACTTTCCCCTGGGATCACATGGGAAGGGTTTAAAAAACTTTCGTATACAGGTAAATGGAATCTGTATGACAGAAAATTAATATTCAGGGAATTTTAGCTGGCACCCATCGGGCAGGCAGGGGGCTGCCATCATGATAATTAAGCAGTTGGAAGACCTCAATGCCTCTGCCATGTAGCAAGTGACTGGCAGCCGAGCGGCAGGGCTGACTACACTCAACAGAACAGCACAGGCCAGAGACGCTCAGGATGGCTTTGCCCAACAGGCCAATCAGTGCTGTTCCACATTCACAGAATTTGTTTCTGATTAACTATTCTGGGAGCTCCTTTATGTGTCACATGTTTTGGTGGCTTTTGAGCAGCTTAAAAATTTTTTATTATTTTTATTTTATTTTATTCTTGAAACAGGATCTCTATGTGGTGCTGGCTGTCCTGGTCTAGTCAGATATACAGACTAAGTGGCTTTGCATTCACAAAGATCTACTTGTTTCTGCCTCCCAAGTGCTCAGATTGAAGGCATGCAAATTCATGTCTGACAGATTATTTTTACTTTTGATGGTCAGAAAATTAGGGGGAAAAGATGAAAATATTTCTTTTCTATTTACAAGTAAGTAATAATAATAAAGATAAGCCTATTCATAACAAACTCTACTCATAATAATGACAAAGTGAGTCCTGAGTACATAGCCACAAAAAACCTTTAGTGAGAGGTATGGACCTGGACCACGGTACCAATTGGCCTCAATTTCCCAGACGATGAAGGTATGTCACAGCCAAGACAGCCACGTGAGGTAATGCAGCACACTGACATCAGCGCTGGCACTCACAGGGGTCCAATAGGTGGCTGCTGCCTCTCTCAGCCATTATGACTGCTGTCTGTTTATTCCTCATATAAGCCAAATGCATTAGGAACACATGTGGGACATGGGCTGTCACATAATGACTAGTCCTTTAATGGTGTGTTATTTAAACGCTGCTTAGGGATCATCTGGCTCTTCAGAAAAATTCTAAATAAAAAAAGGGGGGGATTTTAATGAAGAATTTCATTGGTAACAGAACTCAGTATTTTGTTTTGTTCCATGAGAAATTGTACACTGCTAGTCTTCAAGCCTAATGGTGAAGTAAGGACTACATAATGGTTCTCTGAACAGCATCTACTTCTTTTCTTTTAAAGATATTTCATATCAGGAAAAGAAAGTAGGCCGATACCTCGTGTTCCAAACAGATGGGCTATTATACACAAAGAGGCACATTCTCTACAGAGGTGAGACAGTGGGAACTGCATCTAAGGAGTCTGTGTACTGGGTACCCCAAAGGACGTCAGTGTTATGGCTTAGAATGTGGCTAGTTAAGAACAGTCACAGCTACATGACTTCATACTTTATAGTAAGGGTGATTAATACAGCCAACAGAATTGGGTTTTACTGGCCAATATATAGACAAGGAAACTTCAAAATCACAGAACATGAGGAAAGAGTACGGACTCTGGAGGGACTACTATGGCAAGTCACACAGTAAAAACAAAATACAACAGAAAAATCTCTGCTACTTATCAGAAGAGGAACCGCAGGGCTCCACAGTCCAGTTACCTCTATTCCCACTTATATACTCAGATGAAGAACAAAGGACACTGAATAGTCATAGAAGAAAATAATAAACTCATAAAGGCCTTTTGTGGAAATTTTTATTACTCAGGATATTTACTTATGTGCTCAAAAAATAGTGTATATTTTATTTTCTACTTATTTGTTCAAAGACCTCAACATGGTAACACATGTCTAGGTCTAAGACCTAAAGTTTTAAAGATACGGCACTAACAATCCTCACACAGTGATTTTCTCTTCTGGATGGACAAGAGTTGACGTTGGCCCTTCTACCTAAGCTGGCTTCATCTGAGAATTTTGTCAAGACCAACATGTAAAGTTCATCAAGTTCACTGTCTAATAGATTCAAGTTCAGGAAATAATCAAGCATTCATATTATTACATTTGATACTGCTGCTAATGCTTAAAACCAAACACAGCAACTTTCAAACAACAAAATAGATAGTTATTAGCAGGACAATGCCAGATTTTTCCCTGTACCAGGTATCCTGAACATGTGCATAAATCTAACACAGAATAGAACATACACATTCTTCACATACGCCAGGGCATATCTGGCCAGAAAATTTAGAATAAATGTAAGAATGAATAGAAACAGACTGAAATACAGAGGAAAGTTTTTTAAAAAAAAAAAACAAAAAAAAACTGTTAGCTGGGTAGCACTGGCACACGCCTTTAACCCCAGCATTTGGGAGGAAGAGGCAGGAGGATCTCTATGAATTCAAGTTGAGACCAGCCTGGTCTAAAGAGTGAGTTCCAGGACAACCAGAGCTGTTACACAGAGAAACCCTGTCTCAAAAAAAAAAAAACCAAAAAGACAAAAAACCCAAAAGTTGTTACCATTCAAGATATTATCAAACCAGGAAAACCTACATTAAAACACTCTTCAGGAAATGACAGGGAAGGACTAGTAAAGAAGTAACTAAGAACTAAGGAGCAGAAAAGGGCTTGATGACATACTAGATACTGCTGGATGGATCTGCACGACCTTGAACTTGAGAGCCAAGAACAGAGATTCAGTGAAGACACAGAGTACGGAAAAAAACTTCACAAGAAAAGGCGCCTGCCTTTGCTGACGGCCATTTTCATAATCATCTTCATTATGAAATTCATACAAGGAAGATATCAAATCTGAAGGCCATCATCCAGGGCTGTCATGCAGAAGTTTCCTTGCACATGAGAGATACTGATACCATGAATACTGATCTGTTTCGGTGATGGGTGTAGACTGCTTTCCTTATACTGCAGCATTTACCCAAACCCCACAGGGTCTAAGTCCACGTGCCAAGCCTCGGAGTTTCAAAGGGGAGCTGTAATAGACTACACAGGACACAGATTCCTAATGCTCCTCTATGTAGGAATAATATGATCTCAAGATGTCCCCTTCACCCACTGCTAAGTAGCCATTAAGGCTTGATGCAGAAATAAAAGCAGGAAGGATAATGATGTCAGCCAGTAAGTAAGCATCTCTCATGATTCCTTAGTACCTGGCAAGGGTGAGATGGGCACACAGCCCTTGGGAACTTACCTGGGCAAACTTATGGATCTGCTCCACCACCGCAGCAAACAGCGCATGGACACTCTCGTCGATCAGACTCTGCATGTAATGCACAGCCTCCTCATCTGAAAGGTCCAAACGGAACTTATCCTGAACCTACAGAGAAGCACAGACAACATCAACCTTTTAATGGAATAAGTTGGGAAACATGCTCTGCAGAGACAGGACTAAGCTGACAGACATTATCAAGATGCAAAGAGTTCCCTTCTAAGGACAGAAATGCCATTACTTTAGCTCCAAATGCACGTTATACTTCAGCATTTCAGCTCAAGTGTTACTGAGTGACAGAAATAGACAAAACAAGGTGAAATCATGTTAACAACTCCTGACCCACCCACACCTTGATGGTCATAGTTCACAAGAAGCATATCAATCACTGGCAAAATAAAGAGATATTTAAGAGATATCAAGCAGGCCCTGATCTTGGTAAGGGAGTAATCCTTTACCAAGATATCGTTCAAGGGGGTCTATAATGTCCAAAGACAGGATTGTGTTTTTTGGTTCATATTTTAAGGCATAGTTCATTTTCAATACCATCAAGTACTAGAAAAGTAAGTGTATGCACGAATGTATATACATGTTTCTGTGTTTCTCCTCAAATGTAAAAGGCAGTGTGACTGAAGACCTATTTTGGATAAGACCCGTAAGCAGTACACAAAGTCTCCTGTTTGATGCTGTGATGGTCTACTGCCATAGGAACCCTTAAGTGGTAAAGAGGTGTGTTCCCAAATAACCGGATGTATCTGCACAAAATCCTTAACTTTATCCCCTATTGTAAATGACCCACATATACTACTTGAATGCAGAATGGAAGAAAGTAGGGTTTCCAAATAGACAATCTACTTAATTTTATATTTCCTTTGCTTTTGGACAACACTGTAGTCATCAAATTTGTCCTCCATTACCTGCTTAGCTGCCTCCCACTTTTGCCAACCGCCATTTTCCCCAGCTAGTCCCTACCTCCACATCTACTGTTTTCTGTTTCTTTGGTTTGGGTTTTGGTGCCTTGCTGCGTTGATTAGGTTTGCTGGTAAAAACATGAGCAAGGAGCTATTTACAGGATTTAACTACTACAGAACACTAGGTCTGAAAAGGAGAAAGGGGAGGTAAGGCAACCACAGTCACAGCAAGCCGCCAAGTGAAGGCACACCACGTGACTTGATTCCACAGCCCAGGACAGACTGCTAAAAGAAAAGTAGATGCCAACTCAGGGGCAGGCACGCACTTCACAGGGCTTGTCAGTGATCCGGTTCTCTCTGGACCCCCCAGAATAACAACAACTCTCCTTCAGACTTATCTGTGGCAGGATGTCTCAGAACTACTGGTGTTATTTCGAGACCGTACGAAAAAAACTCAGAAAGTATAAGGATCAAAATAAAACTCTAGCCTAACTTACCACAGACTGGGTAGTTAATTCAAGTGCCTACATTGCAGAAAGAAGGTAGGCAATTGGCATAGAATGTTCTTTACCAATATGAAGCATTTTCTTCAGTAAGGCTTACATGCATGTGGTCAATTATTACTATTTCCTGACGTGTGGGAGGCCACCTGGCATTGCCCTCTAACTTCCTCCGAGTCTGCTAATTCATCAAGCTGAAGCCTCTGCTCTTCAGCCTACATAACTTCCATACACTGGCACGGCACTCAACTTGCTGTTATGGCTGTGTAAGTTGGCACTTTGCCTGAGGTGCCACAGCTCCACATCTTCCACTTCATTCTGTGTCTTCCTTCTACTTTTTTCATCACACTGTACGGCAGCAACTGCTCTACTTTCCCAGGGATCCATGGAGCATGTATCATCTCAATGTGTTTCCCCTCACTGCCTTTGTGTTCACTGGCTTTGTATCACATTTACCTATCTATTAACAGAGATAACACACACATTCTGGATGGTACGGAACAGAGACTGTAGATTCTGTTGGGCTGATGTCAAGATTCATCCTAGTAGGTAGGCAGTTAAATTGACTGAGGTTCCATTGAACACTAAACACTGTTGAACACTTGGCTCAGTTTTACTTGCTTATATTTACAATCTGGAATTGTCTTGAAGCAAAAAGCCATAAGCTGAAAGTTTTATCCCCTGCTATTTGCCTCTCAGAGTTACACAGGCTCTGTTTATGAATGCTGCTGGAAACGCAGTACCACTTATTCATATCCTGCCTTACAAGTGCCACTTGCATTCTTGGTCACTGTTGTGAAACAGGGTGCTCTAACGCTCAGTACAGCTATTAGAACATCTAAAAGACATCCAAACAGTCCGAGTGTTTCCCCATTTGGGAAATGCCCAAATTGCCCGATCTTGAAGATCCTCTTGCAATCTTGTGGCACAGTAGCCCCGTTTCAACTGCTATATTGTCAAGAAACAAGCAGCATCTCTTTAAGGGTTACTTAGCCAGCAACAACATTCTCAGTGGCTAATCATATTTTGAGGTGTCTACGTTACCACTACCAGATGTTCAAGTGCTCTAAAAGCATAAATGAGCCAAAACGGGATCAGTTATATGCTGCATGGACATCCCAGTCACCAAAGGTATCCTTAGTGACTCTAACAATGGAAAGTCCTCGCATTCAGACACAACAGTCTCAGGCAGGGAAAGCATAGGAGATAGTTTCGCTTGAAGTCTCTGCTTGTTTCTGAGTTACGCACTCACACCCTCATTGTTTGTTTTTTTTTTTTAAAAGATTTATTTATTTATTTATTATATATACAGTGTTCTGTCTGTCTGTACGCCTGCAGGCCAGAAGAGGGCACCAGGCCTCATTACAGATGGTTGTGAGCCACCATGTGGGTTGCTGGGAATTGAACTCAGGACCTCCAGAAGAGCAGTCAGTGCTCTTAACCTCTGAGCCATCTCTCCAGCCCAAAGTTAAATTATGAACTTCATTATTAATTAATTAATTTATTTATTATTTCCAAGACAGGGGCTCTCTACAACAGCCTCCTACGGGGATTGAACCCAGGGCCTTTCACATGCAAAACATGGGCTCTACCACTGAGCCACATCCCCAGCCCTCACACCCTCATTGTAATGCACTTGGCAGACTAGTGCCTTCATCTTCATGTAATATGCACACACCCCTTTCCAAATGATGCACCTAGCAACCTCAAAACCACTCTACACCTCCCAACCTGCACCAGGCAATACAAACTCCCATCTCTGAACAATGGTATAATTTTCCCTGCTCCCGTTAACAATCCAATTTAGTCTTTGATTTACAGAGAAAATTTATTAAATGTGAATTTAATAAAATAAAGTCCATAGACTGGCCTAAAGTTTCTACACCATACGAGGATTATACAGCCTAAGTTGACTATATTCAATCATATATATACAACTTAACAATTCTTAAGTTCGCGGGATAATTCCTCCAATAAAGCCCTGAAACACATTTTTATACTAAGAAGCACAGTAGTTTTGTTTAAGTTAAGTATTTTTTTAAGTTAAGCATTTTTGAAAGTTCAATTTTACACAAGTTAATAGACAAAGACCTTCAAATAAAAATAATTTAGTGTTCAGGATGTCTCATACAGAAGCAGCTTTCAATTAAATAAAATGTAGACTTTCCCCATTAAATTCTTCTTATTGAGAAAGCTAAATGAAGTTGGAAGTGACTCTGGGAGACGAAGGCAGGAGAACTATAACTTGAAGGCTAGTCTCAACTACATAGAATCCTATCTCAAAATTAAACAACAAACAAAGCAGAGAGACTGCTTTCCCTGTAGCAACTTCTTAATAATATCATCATAAAATAACTACAACAAAGGAACAAATCTGATTCATCCAGATGAAAGGAAAAGTTCTGACTTTTCATTTTCTTCTGAGATCGTTATTTGTGCTGTATTAAAATACAAAACCAAAATTCCTTAGTGTAAAATAGAAGAGGATTTAAATGAGTAACTTTAAAAAACAGAGGAAAACCAAATCCCCACCCACCCATGGCTAGAGGTAACCCACCACTGGACACTGTTAAACAAGGCATGCAGCCGCTGCTGAAGCGAACCAGAGTTTCCTGTCTCCCATGGTGCATGGGAAACCATGCCGTCTACAGGCTGATCCAACAGGCGCCATAAGTAATCCAGCAGGATTCATGGGCAATTTAATTTTACAGGTTAACTCAAATACAGTCAACTATTTATAATACATATAATTTCTTTGTTTTAAAGTTTAGTAGGAAATCAATTTAAAGAAAGAATGTCTCCATTAAACTCTCCAATTGAAAGGAGTACCTTAAATTACTGAATAAACTTGTTATTAAAGAAAGTTTAGAGGTTTCCTTTAATTACTGAAATAAAGGGAACAGGAACGACAAGGCACTGGCTGTTAAGCGGTCATGTTTATATGTGGATCCATTAAACATCTTTACTCTAGTGCCCTCCCCGACCAACCCCCTGAAGACGGCTATACATTTTAAAAAGCCAGGAAGATTGGAAATTCCTAGAAGATCAGATCACCTTTTCAACTCACCATCCCTAGCCACAAAGCTAGGAACTGTTAGGGAGTACACGTTCTGTTCCAAGGACTGTACTCTTCTATAGCCAGAAGTCTTATTTTTTGCTGAAGGTTTACAAAATGTCTCCTCCAAATTGTCTCATAAAGTTTCTGTCCTTCCCAGTGGGGCCGTTTTTGGCTACAGCTAAACTCACCAAGATCACTGCCAACTCAAGATGCCACCCCCACTCCCTTTCCTCGCCTTTATCATCCACCACTACGTAATCATTTGGAACTTTTATTCATTCACTTTGTTCCATTTTCTGTCTGTCCCTCTTACTAGTTTCTGCGCACAGGGAAATGGATTCTACTGACATCTATCCCGCAAACACCAGGCATTACTTCACAAACAAGTAGCAGCTCAGACACTGTGAGGGGAACGCGGAGGTGAATGGGAAAGCAGGAAGACTGTTCAGGAAAAGCAGAGTATCAGCGCAGCCCAGAGCAGGAGCTGGTTTTCATTTCAGAACAGCAGATCTAGAGACCGCAGGTCCTTAACATGGGCCAAACACGGGCAGTGGTTACAGATGTGTTTTATGTACTTTTAGTTTTTAATTTTCTTGCTTTATTTCCCCTGAGACATTGTGTCAGTATGTAACCCACACTGACACAGGCCTGCTGTGTAACCCAGGCTGGCCCCCTTCAGCTTCCCATGTGGATGTGTGCTCATCTGCTTACTGATTATGCACACTCCCACCCGCGTGCTGTGTGTGTATGTGGAAGCCTGAAGCTAACTTTCAGGGAACAATTTCTGCCTTCTACCATATAGGTTCTGGGATCAAATTCAGGTCAACTGTTTTGGCAACGAGAACCTTTACCTATTGAACTATCTTGCCAACCCAAAAGTGTCTATTTTCATATGATTTCAGGACTTTACACATACATTTTAATATTTATAAATATTATAAATAATATATATTATACTTACATAATAAACTAATAGGATCGATTTGCTCAGGGCTGGATTATTTAATTCACTAAACTCTGGTCATATTAACAACAAAATACTTTAATTTTATCAAAAATCTAACATCTTTGTTCCGAGTCTGAAAGAATTATGACAGTTTTGAGTGAGCTTCTTACATAACTGAGCTCTGCCAGACTCACTGGCCCACTCTACGAGGCAACCTCTGATGTGCACAGCTGGTGATGGTACTCTAACTCCTGGCCTGCAGGGAGGGAAAGTGCCCCAACAAAGGCTTCAAGGTGGTGGCCTCCGTGCATATCCCACGTCACACACAATTATCTGTCACATATAATGTTTACATTAACAGGAAGGTGCACACCTTTATCTATAACATGAATATTTTGGTAACATTAGAGTTCTCCTTCAGAAAGCGAAGACCCAATGGAAGAGAGGAACTGTGTATATTTCCTGGGGTCTGATGAAGGCGTGGGACAGCCTGAGGAAATATAACTAAGCCTATTTTATGGTCCCTGTCTCTAGGCAGCATTCTCGTCTGCCAATTTTTGGCAGGTTTTCTTAGGGTTCTGGAATTTACCTTAGATAAAAATCAGCGAATTCTTGAAGGCCCATGCCAGACACTTTCCTATTGCTCTATGAGATTAAAGGGGTTGAGCCTGCCAGCAACATTTCAAATTTTAGGACAATTTTGTGTTCAAGCAGATGAATTTCAGTAACAAAAATGTCACGTGCAAGAAATCATTTCACAACGAATTATAAAGCTTGTTACTTACTCTAAGAAGCCAACACAGGAAATGCTAGGGCCTATCAGGCAATCTGACCTGCGTTTCTTCTGTGAACAAACAGCCTCATACACACTTGTGTGTTCTCCTAGCTGGCGTGTTGTCCAGTCAGCAGCACAATGAAGTAATGGTGGCAACAATTACCTCACCAAAGTATAAAGTCTACTTCTTTGGAAAGAAACAATTCAACTAATATGACACAAATTTCAATCAACTACAACACACATTTCAAGCACTGTTATGACAGTGCTAAGTCTATATTTAACTGGATATTTCACATTTTGATAAAGGATCAGAAAGTAAAGACATCTGTTATAAAATACAGTTTCAAAAAAATATGGCAAAATGCCTTTTAAAGTTCTATTTAACTGAAATAAAGTGGTAGGAATTACTAGTCTAAAAAGGTATCTAACAAATTTGCTTTCTGGCTCATTTTTCACAAAGGAACTGCTTTGCACTTTGAAACAGTGCTTTAAGGACAGCTGGAAAGAGAGCCGTGAGACTTCCTTGAAATAGGCTGTGGTGCAACAGGGGGATGCATAAAGACAAGGACTGGCCGAAGAAACCACTGCCTATGGCATGGCTTACTAGGAAAGATAACCACTGTCTGTGACAAAGCTTAACAGGCAAAGAAAATACTGTCTACAGCACAGCATAAATGGCTAAAGAAATCACTGACTATGGAATGGCTTAATTGGTCAAAGACACCGCTGTCTGTCGCAAGCCTGATCAACACTGCCAGAAATTTCCCAAATGGCTTCTGGACAGCCACACTCAGAGAAGACTGAACATGATGGAGATATGACAAATGAGTTGAAAAGAAACTACAGAAGAGATCCCTAATAGAGCAGATGCAAACAGAACATGGGAATCACGGGAAGCTGGTGCAGGCGTCCTTCATGGCTCGAGTTTTCCATCAGTCAACTATATCTCCTGATGGATGAGCTTTAGCCCATAAAGGAAAAATACAAAGACAAGAACAGGACACACAAACAAAAAAAATTTCATTGAATATTGTTGACCAGATAAAACAAGAAATGGAAAGGCCAATGCACCATCTGCCCGAATAAAACAAGAACCCTTTAAGAGCCTTTTTTTCTTTTTTTTTTTTTTTTTAAGTTTTTCAAGACAAGGTTTCTCTGGAGCCTGTCCTGGAACTAGCTCTTGTAGACCACGTTGGCCTCAAACTCACAGAGATCCTCCTGCCTCTGCCTCCTGAATACTGGGATTAAAGGCATGCGCCACCACTGCCCAGCTAAGAGTTTGTTTTCTTAAATGACTAAAGAAAATACCTCCACTAAGATTCTTCTCCTAGCCTGCTAAACACATAAAACCTGAGAAAGAACTGGTCTCACTCCTGTATAATCACAGCAGAACGTAATTTCCCAAAGTCCACTGGGCTAAACATAGATCTGCTGGTGTGAGCCACTATCACCAGTTTTAAAACCGGGGTGGCTCTATCTTGGAGAATGCTACTGTCTTTCAGAGATTTTATACTTCTATGAGTTAAAAGCGCTTCACAATCTTCTCTGAGGATGAATACTGATCTGCATCATCATCTTTTACCTTTGGATACATAAATCTTTCTTCCATCCTCTCTCATCAAAGCAGCTCCGAGAAGGTAGATTAAAGGGAAGTATCCAAACCCACGGCCTTTTCTCCCATTCCTGCTCAAATTCTAGCTAGGACAGCCGACTGCCTGCTCGCATGTGGCAGCTTTCACTAGGTATCTCTATAGGTTGCTTACAAAGAAAACAAATGGCGGGACTCTACAGTGACACAGCAAAATACAAAACAGGGGACAGAAGGGAAGATGACGGAGGAGACACCTAATGAAGTGCCATCCATAGCACGGGTCCACCTGCGACCAAGTCAGGCATCTTGTTGGCAATGTTGGGAGAGTTACCCATCTGAGGATGAAGAAGAGCAGTTCTCAGTGAGCTAGCTGTATCTCTAGACTCATACTATGGGTACAGAGACGAGGACAGACAGAACTGAATAGCTGTGCCAGAGAAAACTGGAGACTTTGCTGTGTCCGAAACATGAATAAAAGAACACATAGGACTCTTGCTTAGATTCTGTTAATAATCTACGGGCTAGAACAAAGAGAGAGCATGCAATGCTAAAGTCTATTCCCATTTTTATTATGAAACGCAGATTGCATTATAAACAAAAAGAAGCACAAAATTACCTTTTTTACAGTTTTATCTGGTTCAAGAGCAATATCTGGGATGTTTGCATCAACCATCAAGGAAAACAAGTTCAAAATCAGATTTGAATACCTACAAGAACAAGAAAGACAATAAAACCAGTAAGTTAGAATTTTAGGCTTCTTTGCCTTTATCAAGAACGCTTCCAAAAGTGTTGGCAACTGTAACCATGTGATTCCTACTAATCCAAAGAAGAGACAGTACACACACAACCATCACTGTACTTCCTGGAGCTACAGCTCGACTCCTAAGGAAGAGACAGTATGAGTACACACAGAACCACCACTGTACTTCCTGGAGCTATATGGCTCGACTCCGTGGAGTCACTCCTCTGTGACTCATGGGATGATGTTACTTCCCTTCCACTCATTTAGCCACAGCGAAATGACAACCTAGGTAGTCATAAGAAAGCATATACTTGTCATCTAAAAAGACAGATCTTCAATGTTACAGAACTCTAGTGGAAATAACAGTAATGTCAGTAATGAGTGTAATGTCATTATTAGATAGAAATTCTAAAAGTTAATTTTCCATGGTATGAGATCCAGAAATTGTAATATGAAGACCCCAGCTATTCCCTCAGACAACGTGTGTATTTAAATGGAGACTGCTCGTTCGTTTCCCGGCTGCCCAGACCCAAATAATCACATAGAAACTTTATTAATTACAACAGTGCTTGGCCAATAGCTTAGGCATATTCCTAGCTAGCTCTTATATCTTTAGCTAACCTACTTCTATTAATTTATGTATCACCACGAGGCTGTGGCCTATTGGTAAGGTTCTCGTGATCTCTCCTTCGGCCGCTGCATGGCATCTCCCCAACTCCACCTACTCTCTCTATGTATCTCTGTTCAGATTTTCTGCTTGGCTTTACTCTGTGAAGCCATTGGCCAAAACAGCTTTATTCATCAACCAATAAAGCAACACTTATACAGAAGGACCTCCCACATCAGTATTCACTCATATTGGCTATTTAGTCACTCTGTGATGTTGTCTGCAGTAAGGAATGTGAACCTCAGCTCGAACTAATAACTTGCTTCTATTTTCTCACTCTACCTTCTACTGTAGAAGGAGAGAGAAGCCATGAGCTACTGGAGACAGACGCTGGGAACTTTACCCAGTAAGCCACAGCCACGTGGGGGTATACAGAATAATAGAAATGGGTTAAATTAATATGTAAGAGTTAACCAATAAGAAGCTAGAGCTAATGGGCAAAGCAGTGATTAAATTAATATAGTTTCTGTGTGATTATTTCGGGGCCTAGCGGCTGGGAACCAATAAGCGGCATCCTTACAACATTCTACCAATGCTCCACTAGCAGTTCATAAAACACGCTGTTTCCCTTCTGCTTTCAGTGAGACAGACATCCTTCGGCATGACTCCGGCTATCAATCTATAACCTCTTGCCTGGCCCTTCCCCAGGGCACCCCAGCACAGCACTAATCACCTAAGGACCTTTCCTCTTCAAAGTTGACAGAACCTCTCAGGAGTGCTGCCCTGTGCACAAAACCTTACCCATGGGCCTGTGCGGGGTAGACACAATTGAAACATCTACCAAAATCCTACAGCTAACATTGTTCTGAATTACAAAGCTAACTAACTGCTATATTAGGGTCCAAGGCGGGGAAGTCTACTCTCACTGCTCTTATATTAGTGTTAGCTGCTCTAGTAAACAGAATAAGGAGAAATAAACACTTACAAATCAAAAACACAACTGCTGCTCTTTGTACATGGCATAATAACCTGGTGAGGTTAGAGGCACAGACCCTGTAGGTTGGCCATACCACCTTGACCCGCCCTGGGATGGAATGCAGGCATACCTTACGCTAGGATTTCTGTTGCACTAGGAAAATTCCTTTTGCATAGTTAGGTGGAAAATACCTAATAAGCCAGTGATCCTGTCACTTCTGACTGTCAGAACTCTTTTCATATTCAAGTACATGACTTTATCTTTTTCCTGATAACTTAAGTCATCCAGTCTTTTTAATCAAACCATGATGAAAGAAGCACAGAGTGACATTGAAGGAGAAAGGACAAAGTAAAATAAACCTTGTTCAAAGTAGAATGAGTCACTGAAGAGACAAAAAAATGAAACCTGTGAATCATCTTGAACAGCATCCAAAACTGAGGTGGAGGAAGTATTAGATGAAAATGGCCGGCTCTGAGTGTACCTAAGGCAGGGCAGTGGCTACTCTGCTGCTTGCCACAGCCCCCAGGGAGAGTAAAACTCCTCCTGGGTAGCCTCGTCTCAGAGAATGCCAGCTTCTCAACTGCTAGGTTATAGATGGGCTAATTTGTGGGACAGCAAGATATCCTTCGAGGCTGGGTTTATCACTATATGTAGCAAATACTGAGAAATGCCATTATGTCTTTCAGAGATAGGTCAGGCAGTAAACACACATTTCCACAACTTGTCCTAGTGTTCTGAGGCACACCTACAATCCTCACCTTCGCAGGTGGAGAAAGGCCGTGTAACACTGCTTTCGGAACTCTTGGTACTGCTCACTCTGCGTGCCACCCATTCCTTCCACCATCTCTTTATTCAGCTTCATCGGAGGAGGAAGAGGCTTTGGATCTCGGCCCAAGATATACCCAAAATCTATGTGGAAGAGTTTGCCTGGATGTGAACAAGAAACTTGGTCATTTCCACAATTGTCTTTACAGACGAGGAAGGAAATACTTTATACAATTCACGAAAGTGCCTCTGAAAAAGATTGATTTATTAAATTATTCTATACCTTCAAATATGCCCTTCAGAATACAGTGTAGTTCAACTCTTGGAAAAGAAAAAAAAACAAGCCTAAAACCATCCCAATTAATATTAATTTTGTATTTATAATTTCAGAATCAAGGGGCAAACATCTGGCCAACTCAGAGGAATCAGTTTCGGCATCAGCATAGAATCTTGTTTGTTAAGCCAAATGAACTGCTCTTTGAGGCAGACAGCCACTTCTTTGATCTTAGTATTCCGAGAATGAAACCCCAGCTGTTATGAAATTATGACTTTTAAAAAAAAATCCTTCAAATTTCAAGGAGCAGATATATATCTGCTCCCCAGCTGTAGACCAGGAATCTGAACACTGTATTTATGACTAACAAGAGCTGAACACAGCTGCAGTTCCTCCGAGAAAAGTCTTACATCATAATCTCAGAGCAGACACACAGGAATGGGATCAGTCTGCTTACTGGTACTTCACCATGCAATCCAGGAAGCACCTACTGATTGACAAGTTGCCATGAAGCAAGGATGCTCTGGACTGAATTCTTAGAGCCGAGACTTGGCACTTAGTGCTGTTAACTACTGCCTCAGCTTCTGGCACACAGGAAGCACCAACTATTGAGGGAAGGAATTAACTGGCTTAAAAAGCTAATTAAAGCCGGGTGGTGGTGGTGCATACCTTTAATCCCAGCACTTGGAAGGCAGAGACTGGTGAATCTTTGAGAGTTCAAGACCAGCATGGCTTACAAGAGCTAGTTCCAGGACAGGCTCAGAAGCTAAAGAAACTCTGTCCTCTGTCTTGGAAAGAAAAAAAGAAAAAAGAAAAAAAGAAAGAAAGAAGTAAAAGCTAACTAAAACCTTCTCTAGGGTAACCTACTTATTCTGTCACGTAATCCATTATGACCTGCTTCACATGGAAATTTATCATCCACTTTATTTTTCCCATCAAGGGTACCAGCCTTGAGGACTGAATCTACCATTCATGAGCACAGGAAATGCTGTGCCAATCAATTTTCCACACTGACTCCTGGTTAAGATGTTGGCTATGCCTTCCTGTTCATTGCTATTCCTGAGAGCTAGCACAGCCATCATGTCCCTGGGAGACATGCATCAGTGACTGGCGCAGAGACTCTATGCTTGTAAGCCCAGCAGGAGAAAGGGGCAGGGCCTAAGAATAGGGAGCATAATTAACCAAAGTACAAAAGAAATTCCCATCTCCAAGCAATGTTGCTGAAACCCGTCTTAATGTCACTTTGTAAATTAAAATGATGATTACCTGAGATGTAGAGTCAAAAGAGAATATTGTAACATGGTACCTGGCACACAGTAAATACTCTAAAAGCTAGTTGCCACTATCATTCTCTCTCTCTCTCTCTCTCTCTCTCTCTCTCTCTCTCTCTCTCACACACACACACACACACACACACACACTAGACATAAGGTCAAGAAAAACAAACAAAAACCATTAAGGAGGATGATTAACATCTTAACTCATTCTAAAGGGGAAAACAATTAAAAATGATAGTATTTATTCAAAATTAAATTTAGCTATTTACCATCCGATAATCAGAATTCTTAATGTAGTTCATAAGTATTTATTTTAAATACTTAAATAACATGTAAAAATTAAAACTCTGAACGTTTCTCAAAAATAAATCTTGAGGCTGGCAAGACGATCAGCAAGAAAAGGCGCCTGCTGCCAGGCTGGTGATGTGAGTTTCATCCCAGGGGCCCACACAGAGGAAGGGGAGAGCAGGCTATAGCAATCTGTTCTCTGACCTCCACATGCACCCCTCCTGAACATAAATACACAAGCAAACAAATGACAGTAAAATGTTAATAACGACTGCCTTGAAGATGTCCGAGCATCCAGAATTAACTGTACCTGAGACTCACTGATGACAGGAATTGGTACAGTTCAACAGAGAAACCACCTATTTTTATGCAACTTTTAGATATCTTTATCAGAAGAAGGAAACTAAATGGTTAAGTTGGACATTTTCAGGGAAGGGAATATGTGTTCAATAGCTCAGCTGCAAACACCAAGTCTGGGGAAAGGACCTGGCAGCACAGGCAGCAGGCCATGGACGAATGGATGTTCATCCTAAAGACTCACAGTCAAACAGCTGCATGTCAAAGCCAGCTTCTCTTCTACTCGGTCACCACCCTAACCTTTTCTAAATAAAGAAGTGGCGGCGGTGGTGGCACACGCCTTTAATCCCAGCACTTGGGAGGCAGAGGCAGGCGGATCTCTGTGAGTTCGAGACCAGCCTGGTCTACAAGAGCTAGTTCCAGGACAGCCTCCAAAGCTACAGAGAAACCCTGTCTCAATAAAATAAAAACAAAACAAAAAAAAAAATAAATGCACAATTTTTGGGCTGGAGAGATGGCTCAGTGGTTAAGAGCACTGACTGCTCTTCCAGAGGACCCGGGTTCAATTCCCAGCACCCACATGGCAGCTCACAACTGTCTGAAGATCCAGTTGCAGGGGATCTGACACCTTCACACCAATGCACATAAAATAAAGTTAAATAAACCATAAAATATTAAAAAAAAGAAGTGGTTAAATCATGTATGAAATGGGTTTGTTTCTTATGGCCATCTGGTGTAGATGGTGCAAATGAAAGACAAGGAACTACAGACTGAGACATCCGATCATCATCAGAGAAGGGGGCATACTCTGTATCAGCTCTTGGGGCTCCTGCAGCCTACAGAAGAGCACACGTTCCCTAAGCAGTGACCACCACAGTAAAGACTACACTAAAACATGCCCATTTATCTTTCTCCCCTAGTCAACAAGTCATTAGAAGTCATACTCTATTGTTACTATCCCAAATCAAGGGAATTCCTAGCACCAGGAACTCTCCATGTGTCTCCTTTGCATCTATTAAGCCAAGGACGTTCATTCTAGCTACAGCCCAGACAACATTTAACACTGCTGATACAGGGAATGTTCTTCTAGAGCCTGGAGAGCTCTAGAAGTTTTTAATTTCCTTCTTCCCTTTCTTGAATCTTGTACTAAACAGACAACAGAGGGCATCTGAATGCCATGGTAGAGCTTGCTACGTTGGCATCCTTTCATTTCTGAGTTCGGGTTTTTTTTTTATCGGAAAGCATAGCCATTCTAAATGTTTTCAGCTAATGATAATGACAGAATGGCTGGCTATCCAGATGCTTCTTCAATTGTGATGCAGATTACATCTCTGCAAACACCATGAAATGAAAATATGAGGCATTAAAAAAATTAATGCACTGAACCCAAACCTCCAAACCCCACACCATGGCAACCAC
Source organism: Ondatra zibethicus (assembly GCA_004026605.1). Classification (NCBI taxonomy): domain Eukaryota; kingdom Metazoa; phylum Chordata; class Mammalia; order Rodentia; family Cricetidae; genus Ondatra; species Ondatra zibethicus. Next base: position 53,362 of record PVIU01005888.1, read on the forward strand.
AGAATGCTATAGAGGGCCAGTTGTTTATTCCCAGGGTCACACAGATGGCCGGGAGCTGTGGCCCCTCATTTCTGCCCATGAGGGAAACACACAAATAAACATTCAAAATGAAGATTTTAATGACTGTGCATCACTCGCATACAGAGACAATCTGCACTTTGAAATCATTCTGTCACATCCAGAACAGACGGTGTGTGGGTCTATAGTTCACGTGGCATATACCTAAGCATCTCCACAGGGGCAGGACAGTCCAAATTCACACCCAAACCTCACACTGTGAATGGTATGTAGTTTTAATGCTATATCCACTGACACATAAATCAGATTAAATTTTATTAGTTTATAGTATTTATTAAATCTGTTTTCATTTTATAGTTATGAAAAACTATTCATAAAAGAAGTCATTATCAGGTTTGTGTTGTGCACCGCTGCCTTAAGGTTTCTACTGTCGTGAAGAGACACGACGACCACAGAAACTTTTATAAAGGAAAGCATTTAATTGAGGCTGGCTCACAATTTCAGACGTTTAGTTCCTTATCATCATGGCAAGAACCATGGCAGCAGCAAGCAGACATGGTGCTGGAGAAGGAGCTAAGAGTTTACATCTTGATCCACAGGCAGCAGGAGATGCTGTGCGACACTAGGCGTAGCTTAAGTAGACAGGTGTAGAATATTATTGTGAGATGTGTTAACATTTGTTTACACTGTGGAACACTTGTTTTAATGATACAAATATGTGTTGTATTTCTTTATGCTGCATTTGTTTAACTCTGTGAAGTTGTGTTATGCTGCCTGTCTAAAACACCTGATAGTCAATTAAAGAGCTGAATGGCCAATAGCGAGGCAGGAGAAAGAACAGGCAGGGCTGGTAGGCAGAGAAAATAAATAGAAGGGGAAATCAAAGAGCAACAGAGATCAAGGAGAAGAGAAAGGGCCAGCCACCTAGTCAGTCACAGAGTTAGAGTGAAAGTCCGGTTACAGACGAAAAGAGAAAAGCCCAGAGGCAAAAGGTAGATGGGATAATTTAAAATAAGAAATGCTAGCTAGAAACAGGCCAAGCTAAGGCCAGGCATTTATAAGAAAGAATAAGACCCCATGTGTGATTTATTTTGGAGCTGTGTGGTAGGCCCCTAAAGAGCCAAAAAAGCCAAAGGGTAAGTGTAACAAAACCAAACAACATATAGAATCTCAAAGCCTGCCCCAACAGTGACACACTTCCTCCAACAAGGCCACACCTCCTAACAGTGCCACTCCCTTTGGGCCAGGCATTCAAACACTTGAACCTATCGGGGCCACGCCTATTCAAACCACCACAGCCATGGAGCCTCCATTCCCCTTGAATCTATGGGGGCCACGCCTATTCAAACCACCACAGCCATGGAGCCTTCATTCCCCTTGAGAGCCATCAAGCTTTTGTTAAAGCATCATTCAAAAAGCAGCAGATAAAAGGAACTGTGAAATATATTAGATATTTTCTTATCTCTAAAACTAGGAGTCCAACTAACTGTATGAGCCAAAAGAGGCATCCTTATCTCAGTCAGTGTTGACACAGTGTTGACACAGTGTTGACAGAGGCATCATCCCTGGACCATGCCATATCCGTCAGCCTCACACAGTAAGTAGGACAAGGTCTAGCCTTACTGTGTCCAGGAAAGGAGACAGACTGTGTAAGTAGCCCAGAGGCATCAGAACATTACTTTAGAGATAGATGCCTTCACTGTTAAGTCAGTGTTTTTCCTCAAAATTTCTAGCAAAGTTAATTACACATAAAACTAAAGCATAATAAGGAAGTTAAGGACAGGAGATATTCTGAAAAGCTGTCCCTTTAGGTCAGCAGTGACCAGTACCCCGAAGCAGGTCACTCTGAAGATCTAAGCCAGACAGACAGACAAACAAAGGCACCACTGGATTCTCAGGAGTGGGTGGGCTGTTTTAGGACCTGCAAGTCAATTCCCATTTAACCAAGAATGCTAGCATCCAAGGTTCATTTTTAGGTTAGTTTTATTGCAGCCTATATATCATAAGCAACAAACACACTCTTTAATTATCTTTACTATCTCCTATCAAATCCCCAGAAATAAAAATAAAAAATAATTCTTTATCAAAAGAGTTATGATAAATTCAAGCTTCATTTCATCTGAGTCCTGTGGTGGTGTAATGAGAATCCCCGCATAGGCTCATGTTTGAATGTCTGGTCCCCAGTTACTGGAACTGTTTGGGAAGGACTAGGAGGTGTGGCCTTGTTAAAAGAGGAGTGTTTTGAAGTTCAATAGCCCATGCCTGGCCCAGTCTCTACATGCACTGTCTGCAGATCAGGACAGAAGCTCTTAGCTCCAGTGTCAGGACAAACTGCTTGCCTGCCTGTCAACACACCCCTGCCAAATGGTCACAGACTAACCCTCTGAAACTATAGCAAGCCCCAAATTAAATGTTTTCTTTTAAAAAAGTGGCTTTGGTCATGGTGTTTCACCACAACAATAGACCAGGAACTAAAACAAGTTCTCCATGACCCATCGCTGACTAAGCTATGGTTTCATCCACAGACATCAACCCTGAATAACAAAATCCCCTTTTCGATCTCATGTCAGCTTAAATCTGTAGCTTCCTGCTTTCTCCAGGCTGGCATAACAATTCAGTAACAAGTAAAACATCAAATCCTTTAAAAAAGAAAAACCTCATTAACTAACAGGCCTTTGATAAAGGCCTTCAATTTTACGGTGGATATACAGTGCCCTCTGCTGTTCAATTTAGGAAATACTCAACAAGCTAAAAGTACTCAAACCAAGAAATGAAAAATTAGAGAAATCTGTAATTGAAAGTCATGCTTACATTTCAGTACATTATCTTTAAACACACCTTTAATTATCCAAGTTTATAGAAGCACCTTATTTCACACACGCTAGAGTCCCTCCTGGTCCTTTCCCAGCCCATCTATATTCCCTGGGACACCAGTGAGCTAAATCGGAAGCCTTACGCCTCACATCAGGGAAGTTTACAGAGATAATGAAAAACCTCTGACTACTTTGCATAGCAGCCACCATCAAAGCAGACCCTCACTCTGAACTTTGTTTGCTATGCTGGCAATGAGAACAGAGCAGACAGACATTCCTATCACTGTTGAGACATGGCAGCTACATAAGAGAACCCAAAGTTCTCAACTTCTAATACGGTCTAAGATTTATGTTTATGGCATAATGGACCAAAATTGCACAAAGAAATATGATTAAAATGAGGCATTTTAAAAATAAAAGAGCGGAAATATACTTCCTGCAGTGAACTAACAGGCAGAATTCACTCTGTTAAGACTCAGCCATCACACTATTTATATATAACATAACTTGAAACTGCCTTGAAACATTGCCATCTGCCTCCTCAGCTGAGAATTTTGAAAGAATTTCTTTGGTATTTTTTGTTTAATTTTTTATATTATTTAAATTTTTTAATGTTTTTAGACAGGCTCTCATTGTGAGGAGGCTGGCCTGGAACTTACTCTGCATCGGACAGGCTAGCCTTGCCTTATAGCAATGGATTGCCTGCCTCAGTCTTCCCAGTGCTGGGAGTTTCCACACCCAGCTAGACTTATGCTTGCCTATATGTATTGTTTAATTAATTAAGTTCCCCGGTTAAGAAGACATATATGCGTACTGCAGGATATAACGATGAATTACGGGGCCGATGAGTTTAAACAAACAAAGAACCCCAGCTGGCTTGTGGTGGCACTCAGGAGGCAGAGGCAGGCAGGTCTCTATGAGTCTGAGGCCAGCCTGGTCTACAAAGTGAGTTCTAGGACAGCCAAGGCTGTTACACAGAGAAACCCTGTCTTAAAACCTACAGCCCCCACCACAAAAAAGAAAAAGAAAAAAAAAACAACAAACAAACAAAATACCTTGCTTTTCAGAAAGAAAAAGAATGTTCTTCATGAACATTTCATGGAAGTTTGTAATCTAAAGGGGAACTTGAAGCGCCCTCTGGTGGAAACTAATGCAGGCTCACAAGTAAAAATTCACAGCCTGATTTCCACAAGAGAGACCTAGGTGAAAACAAAATGCTATTCTATTTCATTTCAAGGTTTTTTTCCCCCTCTGAGTTTTGATTAGGAGTTTCATGTCTTTTTAAAAAATCGTTTTCATACAGTATATTTCGATCATATTCATTTCTCTCCCTTCTTTAGCTTCCTACCCACCCAACTTCTTGTTTCTCTCACCTCTGCAAAAAAAAAGCAAAGAAAAAACCAACAACAAAAATGAAAATCAAGAGAAAAGAAAGGAAGAAAGAAAGAAAACCAGTAAGACAAAATGTACCAAAACAAAGACATATACCCCAGAGAAACAAGCAGCATGAGCTGCGGTGCTGGCAAGACAGCGACTTTGCAGTGTGGGTGGCTGCAGACCAGCTCCAGCCAGGAGTGGCGGGAACCACTGTACATTCTGGAAGGAGCTAAAGAAGACACAAGAGAACGTCTTCAAAATGAGAATGCTCTCAAACACGTCACGAGACTTTATAAATATCTTTTGCTAAAGTGTTAAAGTAGCCAAAAACCTCTGTGTGTACCAAAGAATCCTTCGGGTTTGGCTACTTCAGAGTGGTCAAAACCGGAACATGGCATCTCAGACACAAATTCAATCAAATAAATTTCACATACAATAATTCAAAATGAATACGGAAATTCTATTATAGTATGTGAGTTAACAGGGTTAGAAGTGGTCGAATTACATTCAACTATTCCATTAAATTCTGGCTACCATGAGAAAAATGCAAAAAGACAGAAAACCATCTGCATATTAACCAGTAATTTGAAAACCTAGTTTCTCCAAAAAGCTACAGCCACTTGAATTATTTGTTCAAAGAAAGGACTACACAGAAGAGCAGGGCTGATTAGCTACCCATTATTCCAACCCTGCCTTCCTGTTCACTTAGCAAAGTGCTGCCTGCAGCTCTAGCGGCAAATGACAGACAAGGCTCCTGCTCACACAGGCCCTGCACCCTGACTGGGAGATGATTGATGAGTAGTCAGTAAGAGCCCTGGCTCTAGCAGGTACTTAAAAAATACCTGTTGGAGTAAATAAACACCGGCAGCCAACATAAAGAAGACAGAATGAAGCAATCAGTACAGAGTGCCATGCTGATACCGACCTAACAATTACAGGTTTGCTAAGAGCAGCCTAGTTCAGCTCAGACAATAGGCAAAGTCTGCCCTGCAAAGATCCCAGCAAAGAACTTCCCAGAAAGGGGAAACAAGGGCACTTGTCTCATGGCAGGAGTGATGTGACGTGCAGACAGAAGACGAGCTTGGGAGACTTCACTCCCAAGTTGGTGGCTTCAGTGAGGGACACTGAAAATGCAACTGATGAATCCCGGAGCGAAGAACAGACTTACAAACAAGGGTGACGGGTAAGGATGAGATGAGGCCAGGAAAGACATGGAATGATCACTTTGTGCTCCACAGAAAAAGAAAACCAGGAGACAGCTGCTAAACCGAGGAAAGCTACAGGTGAGGAGAAGGAACAACGTACCTAGACATGCTCAGGGGAGTGTGGCACCCGCACACATTGCTCTCTACAGAGGCACAGCATGCAGGATGGGGCTAGAGGCCTCACTCACAGGCTCCCTGCTAATGTGTCCTTCCATTGCCCCATCTTAAGGAACTTAAGAAGAATCTAGGGCCACTGAGATGAATCAACAGCTAAAGGCACTTTCCACATGGGCCCAATGGGCACAGCTCGTCTCCTGGACCAACATGGTGGGCAGAGAACTTGTTTTTCACAGCTGTCCTCTGACATCCATACATACACCAGGGCACACGTGCAGGCACATACACATATAGAAATAAAGAAATGCATTAAATTTTTTTTTATTCATTTTACATACCACAGTTCCTCCTCCCACTCCCCCCCTTTCTATGCAACTTATTTTGTTAATAAGTTGATTCTAGGATAAAGGAAAAATCATCACATACAAAAATGCATCCCCCCCTTGTTTTCTGTTTTTGAGACACGGTTTCTGGCTGTCCTGGAACTCACTATGTAGACCAGGCTGGCCTTGAACTTACAGAAATATGTCTGCCTCTGCCTCCTGAGTGCTGGGATTACAGGTGTCTGACTTAAAATGTGTCTTCTAATGTTACTGATTTGTTACCTGTTTTTGTTAACAGAAGGTTATCCAGGTGCCGATCTCCAACTCCAAGAATGTACGTAATCACACAGTAGCCAGCTGGAAGACAACAGAAGTTGGGAAAGACATACTCAGCATATAGGTCTCACACTCCACTGACCCTAAGAGTAATCTGCGCTTCTTTAGTTTACATGTAGTTTTAGCATCTCCAATTTCCCCGCTGACTAAGGAAGCTGTGGCTCCCTGGCCCTGGCTTTGTTAGTTATTATCCTGAACATTAGAGAAATTAGTATTTGCAACAGCAAATCTTAAAGAATTTTTGTCAAATTATCAGGGTTTTTTTTTTTTGTTTTGTTTTTTTGTCTCAGAAGCTAAATTAAGCTTTGTGAACTTTGAAGTATTCATTTAGCACGTCTCATTTGAAGCAGATATGCTAAAGGTGACTAAGTAAATACATATAAGGTAAACTGTCAGTCATTATATATATATATATTCATAAGTCATATATCATAATCTATATCTAGTCTATTTAGCCAACGCTCCAGCACCAGTATCATCTTTTTAATCCCTCCTTGAAATGAAAATGGCTTCTTATGACTATAGCTGAATGGTGACTAGAACACATGACAGGAAATGATAAATTCACCAGAAAGCATGGCCTTGCTTCCTTCCAGGAGCAGATAACTTCAGAGGCTACGAGAGTCGCTCTCCAAACACAGTTAGTTCTGCTTAGCATTAATAAAAATAAATATTTCTGACTAGGTGTTCCCCATACTTTACTTAATGATAATGACCCAAAACACGGAGACTTCAAAACTATGGGAATTACTAAGCCCCATAATGGCCAAGTGGCAGAACGAGAGAGGGGAAGCCTTAACATATGACAATTAACAGCACCCATACTTTGTCACTTCCAGCATTTCAAAATTCCAAGGAGTTCTTTTACCACCTTATACTTTTTACTTGTTTTCTTACAAGACATTTCGATCTTAGCATGCTGTAATTATGAAGCAATACAGCATCATCAGTAAGGCTGGCTTTTCTTCACTTGTGCATCTATGAAAAACCCGCAACCTGAAACACCTACCACAGCTTTTGACGTAAGTGTCCATGACCTCAGCACTGATGCCATTCGGTCCAGTCTCGCTTGGGGCATACTTCCTAAAAAAGTTCTGAAAAGAAAGTGAACACAAGTTTACAAACTGAGCACTTTGAACAGGTTAGGCATTACAAAACCGTGGCCAAGTGTCTCGTGTAACATGGAGTCAGAGGGCAGTCTGAGGCTATGGAAATAGCAACAGCAGCGGCTGGTAATCCAAGCTGTTGCAAGAGCCTCGAGACCTTTGGGTTACTTCCTGCACATGAATAGGTAGGCCTGCCCTTCACAGAGGGAGCTTGAATACACAACGTGGAAATTCCACAGCACACTAAAGCCACGGGCTTCTCTTTTCAGCTCCCTCAAACCTCATGAACCTGACGAAGGATCTGGATCTGGAGTATATGAGGGATTCCTACCTACTGATAACACAAACAAGAGCATGGCGATGTGAAGGAGCGCTTTCTAAGGGGAAGGAGCCCTCCACAGGAGGACTACCAGGTAAACTTTCAAATGCTCAACCTTGTATTCAAGCCAGAATATGCAAAGGAAAGCTACACTGAGATTCCCAAAGCTAAAATCTCATCATGAGGGGTGTGCCAGACCTTCCTAATGGGTGCTACTATGCAAGTGGGGGTGGAGATAGAAAAGGTGAAACTACCGTGAAAAAATAACTTCTTAAATTCAGTTGAATCTGAAATTAGAAAAGGCACATAGTTGCTAAGCGATCTACACACAGCAGCAATGGATCGAATCATCGGAGGAAATCTGCACGTGAGAAGCCTGTCATCAAAGGTAGCATGCATAACCTATACCTTTATGAACATGTGCACACCCCAGGACAATCTGATGGCTGAGGGAACCACAGCCAAACAAGGCACACTCCTGTGCCATGACTAGTGCTTGCCATAGTGAAAAGGCTCACAGCAGGATCAGATGGGAAAATGGTGCAAAATGATGTGGAAGCTGCCTCTTCTAAGGGGATAAAATAAGCATAATTTCTTGCAAGACCAAGGTGGTTGGGGTGGAGGGAGGAAAAAAAAGAAAGAAGAAAAAAATTCCCCAAATTAAAATTTTGCCATAATATGGTCACAACCATAAATAATGTTTAAGGTAAAATTTTGGTATAGACCTGTTTTAAGAACAAAAACTGGAAATAACTAAAAATGTTCATCAATTAATGGCTAAATAAGTCACAGTATTTCCATGTTTTGGAGCAGAAGGCAGCGCTAAGCTTTAGTTTGTATGGTATACAGTGTGGGGGTGAGCTTTATTTCATCTGTTTATAGATACTGAGCCCAGTTGTGTGCCGCACACACTTTCAAGGCTTGAGCAGTGAAATGTAGCTTTCAACTACCAAGAATTCTGACTGCTGTAGAGAACAAAGACTCTCAGAAAAAAGGAGTAAGAAAGGAGACTCACAGAGTCCTTCATCATCAGCTGTGTTTCGTATGATGCCATTACCTGAATGCTTCCCTCGGTGTCAAGTACTTCAGCAACAGGAACTGACTGGATGAACTGCATGAAGCCTACATGGAAAGAGACCCATAGCAGTAAGCACCACACTCCCGGCCCATCTGGAAGACCTGGTACACTGCAGTAAGCACCACACTGGGCATGCTGTATCAAGCATCATACTGAGTATTCTCAGGCACCCACCAGGAAGACCTGGTATACTGCAGTAAGCATCACACTGGGTACCTCAGGCTCCCATCAATCAGGAAGGTCTGACACACCGTGTTCATTCTATATGGGTTGGGTAACCAGAGGAAGCTAAGGCTCTGTTGGGCACACCTTCCCACTTAGTGGACATTCTATTCTGTTCCCAGAGCAAGGATGGTGGACACCGTGCTAACTTTATGCTGGTCACAGAACTACTGGGCAACTTCTTTTAATTAGTTTGATTCATCTGTACATTTTCCTAGGAGAGTTTCTATCTAACAGTTAACATGAAGAACACAAAATAATAGACTATATTAACTTAAACTTAGCATCCACTTTAAAACAGCAGTACAAATGTGAAACTCAGTCTGAGAAATGTGAAGTTCTGTCCTCTCACTCCAGAGAGAAAGGACGCACCCACTCCTTAGATTTTGCCAAGTGGTGAGAGTAGAAAGAGAGCCAGTCAGCCTGGTACGAGATCATTAGACAACAAACGTGAAAAACCTAAGCACACGAGGCAACAGCATTTCTGATCTGGATTTGGAGGCCCTGACATTCTAACAACTTGTAGACAAAGGGTTATCCCTGCAGAGTACAAATTATGGAAGAGAAAAAAAGAAAAAAACTACATCCATTCACTTCAACAACCATTTATTGGTTTTCTATCATGTAGTATAAACTATGTCAAATGTGAGAAAAGAAAAGATGCTTATCCCTAACTATACAAATATTTTAAAGCTCAAATTTTACTGGAATAAATATCATAAATGAAAGGGCAACAAGAAAGTCAAGGAGGACGATGTAAGTTACACAAGAATGAAAAGCTATCAGGCACAGCAGGAAGAAATTTCAACCCTGGTACTGTAATTCTGTCAAAAGTTGGGGAAGTCAAAGGAGAACCTGTTATTGTTATTGTCTAAATGGTCACACTGTCGCTCTCTTTTCCTGTCTTCCTCTTGGAGAGGCAGCTTCTGCCTCTCTCCCCACTTCTTCCCTTCCCTGACCCCCTCCCCCGCTACTGTCTCTCTCTCAGCTCTTCTCCCCTTCTCCCTCCATAACCCCCCCTCCCGAATAAATATCCAACCTCAAAAAAAAAAAATGGTCACACTGTCAAATCTGCCTTCTAAGTATTTGTGTCTGTATCGCGAGGCCTGGCTGCTCTCAACTGTGACTGGAGTAGGCAGCAGTGGAGAGATGCGGGGTAAGGCAAAGTGCTGAGGGCTCGGCCATAACTAGCACATCTATACTAAACTCCCTACCAAGGCGCAGACAGCTTTGAAGAGGAGGTGGAAGGTAGAGAGAAGGGCTGTGGCTCCTGTCTTCCGGCCACCACACAGCTAGCGCAATCATGAACTCACAGCAGCTGCAGTTACCTGCACAGGATCAGCTGAAATGTAGGCAGAAATGAGGATGCTCTCCAAGCCCTGCTCCTCGCCTGAGAAGCTATTGGCAGTGGACAGTTGCTGAGAGGGGAAAAATCCTTTCTTTTTGAAGATGTAGCTGCAGGTACGTTTTCCAGGCTTCACTGGATGGTCCACACCCATCCACACATGAGTGGCACTAACTAGACTGAGTGAGTTATTGAAACAAAAACCAAACCAAAACAAAACAAAAAACAGATGTCTTAACTGGTTGGTGTGTTAGGGGGTTTGGAAGGAGTAGGAAGGTGAACTGCAGGTATTTATAGGGTTATATTTCTTTATGTATATGTATGAAATTCTCAAAAATAAAGAAAAAAATTAAAAACAAAAAAGCCTCCAGGCACAGGGGCCATGTTTTTAAGAAGCAGAGCCTTAACAGGTGACGCTTTATAGGAAATGAATCGTCACATACTGATCACGACACCTTAAAGCCCTGAGACAGGAGGAGCAGAGACACCTGAGGGGTCCACCACAAAGACTATGAGACAGGGAGCAGTGCCAAAGAGACAGCCAGATATAGTGCCTGCCACCAAGTCACAACTCAGTCAGGTAGCCTCCTCTATCTTTGTCCCAAGAGCACATAAAAGCTAGAAATAAACTTGTGCAGACAAGCTGAAGAGGCACGAAAAAGCACAATGGTACTTTCTGGAAGATTGCTCTGAAGAGAAAATGGAAAGAGGGTGACATCACCGACCAGACGTGGGAGCGGAAATGGAGAGCTGCAACAGTAGGAGTGCTGATCTACAGAATTTACAATGCGCAACGGCCAGTGTCAAACTGTCCAACTTCGCAGAGACTATGTACACACAAAGGTGCACATCTGCACACACATGGACACACTGTAACACTCAGCAGGCACTTAAGTGCGCTTCAAGGCCTTTCTGGGCCACAGGAACTCTCAAAAGGACCATGCAGTCAGATAGAGGAAAATCCTGTTAACTGCAGCAAGTCAGAAGGCAGGGAGATGTGCTGTTCCATGTGAAAAGTAAGAATAGGAGGGGAGGGGATGGAGAGAAGGGAAGAGGTGGGTGAGAACATAAAAACAGAGGAGAGGAACACAGAGAAGGGGGAAGAGGAAGAAAGGGGGAGAAGGAGGGAGGGCAGAGGGGAGAAGAGAGGGAGATGGAAAGACATTCCAACATGGCTTCAGAGTTCTGAACAAGCTAAGTCACTCTCTAGCTTTCTTAAGGATTTTCAATTTAAAAAAGGAAAAGTGTACTGACCGGAAACTGAAGAAAGCAATCGTGATATAGGATGAACTCACCATGTTTGGTACTAGTGGCTAACACCTTATAAGGTGTCAACTTCAGATCCAGATTCTCCTTCCGTAGCAGCTTTTGATTTGAAAGATAAAACACATTAAGTGATGTAAAGACTGGAAGCAGGCTCATGGACACATCACAGCACAGTCATACAATGAGGACACAAGCGGAAATCTTATGGGTGATACCTGGACTCTCAGTGTCAAAATGAGCTAATTTGTTTGGGTAATGAGACACATTTTCATCTAATTTGAATATGCCATACACTGTCAATAAACATCGCTGTTCTTCCTAATGCTTCGTGCTGACCTTCCAGGACACAAAGTGACATAGAAGGCAGAAGCAAAGAAAAGGGGGTCTGCGTTTCTCTAAAGGTCAGAGACTGGGATGGCCTTGGCAAGGATCTAGCTTATTAGATGGCTAAGTCTGAAACTGTGAGAACTTTGGAAAAAACACTGCAGGTGCCTTCCCACTTGCCGTGAGAGCCACTCTAAAGTGACGCAAATAAGCTTGCTGGAGGTAAAGTGGAGACTGCCGAGCTGTGTAGCACTGTAAAGAAACGACACCAATGCTTGTGTGTCTGTGCGCATGACAAATGGGGCACCGACCCCACCGGCGGACTCACGCTCACCTTGTCCATCAGGGAGATGATCTGCAGAATCAGCTGGTCTTGACGCAAGTCGTCGCCATGCTTGAAGATAACCGGGTATTTGCCTCCGTCTTCTGTCTTAAAGAACAGCTGTGCAGGCATAAGAGCACTCTACAACAGAAAGACATCACCTGAACACTGGGTGGAGATTAATGAACGAAGATCGACTCCCTACAGAAGGAAATGCTGACACTCCGCTACATGCACAGGGGCACAAGGCCTTAAGAAATGAATTGGCTGTGGGAAAGAAACTCGGGGTGCCAGGCAGGGAACTACACGCAAGGCAACAGACAGGAGACTATGTGGTGGAAAGACCAGTTTTTTAATTAGATCAGAACAGACAGCAGTGTAACCAGATAGCAGCAGAGTGACCCAAACAGACTCTTCAAGCTGTTCCTCCTCTGTAAACCACTGTTACCCGTCTACTAAGACAGTAGGAAACCTCAGGGCCTAAGTCTGACACTTCTAGGGCCAGACACAGAGCTGGCTTTGGACAGATGTTCACCTCGTTGTTTTGGTGTCAGAGACCTACTGGAGCAATAATGTAAAAAGAATGCCATTCAAAAATGTGCAGGATCAAAGTCAAGAATGCTACTTTTTTAAAAAAAATGTATACAGTGTTCTGCCTACAGGCCAGAAGAGAGCATCAGATCTCATTATAGAAATGGTTATGAGCCAACATGCAGTCACTGGGAATTAAACTCAAGACCACCGGAAGAGCAGCTAGGGCTCTTAACTTCTGAACCATCTCTCCAGGCATCAAGAATGCTAGTTTTTAATGCCAATTGCACACTATTAACTCAGTATCTTTGTGGTTCAAAATCCATTTGTGAGTTGATATTATAAATATCTGTGAACCTTACTGCAAAGCTTCTAGATTAGGTTAGCTATATGCTTAAATCAACATGAATCAAAATTTAAACAAAAGAATCATCAACGCCTCACATCAAAGGCATCCCAAGACCACCACAGAGGAGAAAAATGGTCATGAGACCATTCTGAGACAGACTTTATCATTGAAAGAAATAAATATATAAAATGAAAATTTGAGGAGATTTATAATAGAAATGAGTTCAATGTAATCTATGAGGTATACAGTCCAAGTAACATAAAAAGAATCAGAGGGTAGAACAGGCGAGTAGACAAGCAAACACTAAAATGCTAGCGCAGAATAAGCAGTGGACATACAGCTCTTCGGTGAAAACCCAACTACGTCATGTGCTCGAAAGCTGCCTACAAAATAAAGGAAAGACACAAAACAACAAAAGCAAACAAAAAACCACTTCTGAGAAGCTATGTAGCAGAAACACTGGTGGACTGACAATCTGAACTTCAAACACCTTCATTTGGGGTATCCTGTTAGCAGCCCTATTGAAACGTCTTTGTAAACGAGCTCTATCTGACTCCATGACAGCTCTGAGAGCAAAGGACCCAGAGTCCTCTTCCCTAGAACCACAAACCTTTACCCACAGGGTCCCCAGATCGTCCTGGATGCTTGATTAGCTTTCTACCTGTACAGTCAGCAGTGAAAAGAACATTTTGCATCCTGCTTAGAATAAAGGTGACTGCTACTTAAAAATGTAACCAAAAGAAATATGAATACACATGAATGAGTGTTATGCTATTTAAAAAAAAACATGGTAAATGGGCCTGATATCTAGCCACTTGACCTTACAAACTTTGAATATATAATGTAAGCCTTGAAATTTACCTTTTAAAAAAACCCTATATGAAATACAGTAACTGTGGTTCTGACTACTTTCCAAAGTAAATATTAAAAAAAAAAATAAAGTTCCAGAGGAAAAAAAATGACATATTTTCATAGAAATGTCTCTCTAATTGTAACAAAAAAGATCTTAAAATACAGTACTGGGCCAGAAAGATAGCTTAGTAGTTAAGAACACTTGTAGCATTTGCAGAAGACCCAGGTTCTATGCCTACCTAGGATGCACATGGTGGCTCACAGCCATGTGTAACTCAAGTTCCAGAGGATCTAAAACTCTCTTCTGATTTGAGGGCTCCAGGTACACAGGCAGTACACACAGACATGCATGCATGCATAACACTCACATAAATAAAATACATCCAAAAATAAAAAAAACAACCACAATATGAATAATAAAACATACGAATAAACAATAATGAACAGCAGCTGTTAATCTAACATTTACAAAGAGAATTGTGGATTCTCCCTGAAATGTTTTCACTTTCCAAGGTGACAGTTCTGCTTGCATTCTCCATCATGGGCTCCAGTCGCAGACAGGGATGACCTGTCAGACTTACCTTAAACAGGGTGGCTGTCTCTGGGATGATTCCTCTTATTTTCACCTGTGGCTCTAATGGCAACGGGATCAACTCCACATCTGACAAATTCATTTTTTCATTATCTCCAAGCAGTGCCTGAAGTCTCTCATTCTAGAACAAATTAGAAAGGAGTAATGAAAAATTAGTTCACAAGCACATAATACAGGCCTAAAACTGATTCTAATAATATTTGCAAAGCACATAAAAGTATCTGAAAATTAGTAACAACAAAGGCCTGCCCTCAAGGCAAGAAGCAACCGGCACCTACACTGAAAACCCATATTGTTTTGGGAGTCACTTGGACAACCCTCCCTTTCACAAGGCAGTTTCTCATTCCTGGTATTGGAGGGTTTTTTTTGTTTTGTTTTGTTTTGCTTTTTTAAATCTATGGTTCTTGTAGAGAGCACTGACAATCCAAGTTACTTAATTTCAAGACATATACACACGTATGTGAGTATGTTTATATAAATATGGGCATATGCATCTTATACATTCAGTATTATATATTGTATATGACTTTAGGTACATATAAAAGAATATAAGATTCCTTGAGGCTTTAGTCAGCCTTTGTGTTCTCTGCCCCTATTGCTGGAGACATCACACACTCAGGACGCATACTTGCCTGGAGACGGATCTGACCTGAGAGCGAGCCTCTTTTCTGAGGTTTGGCTTTGATGTTTCAGGAAAAACTATGTCGAGGGAGAGAAGCAATCAAACAGTCCTACCCACATTACCATCAAGGCAAGAGGCACACAAAGGTAGGAGAAGCTGCATTCACACACCAGCAACAACTAGCAGCTGCCATCAGCTGACTTAAAGCCCACAGCACAGGAGGGAAGCCATGCTGGTACTGGAAACCTAGCCAACTTTCCAGGCTAGTGAGGTCATGGACCCTAGAAAGAAATCTACTACCTCCGCCTTGCTAGGCCAGCTCAATTCCTTCCTATATTCTCAATCTCTTACACCACAGGTAAGTGCAGCTACCACCCCCAGCAGTGCTCCCCTTTCCAGCAGATGGAGATCATCGCAGAAAGCCCCAACTGGACACAAGGCAGAGATCAACAGACTGAGCGGAGCCCGCCTCAGCGCATGCGTTTATGTCATAGGTTTTCACTTCTTTGGCTCAGTGAGCACAGCAGAAGAGGTGGTAAGGCTGTAGGAGCCAATATCAGGTGTTGGAACAGGGTCCAGGAATGGAGTCGTGTAAACCGAATTCTGAGTATTTGTGAAGAAAACTCCAACAAAACAAAAGTCTTGTGAGGTGTTTCTTCAAAACATGGGACTGTTCTTGGAATGGGTTTTCATGCATGCGCCTCTGACATGTGACGTGGCAGACAGAGTGCATTCACCTCAGGTTATTCATTATCGCTGCTGCTGTCATTCAATTATGTATCTATGGACAAACATGGCTTGCCACATGCAGCTTGTCCTTATGATCACATGCAGCTTGCAAGCAAGTAAACTTCACTCGTGTAACTTTCTTAGCCCTCAGAGCACAAGCTGTCTGAGGCTCTGAATAAGGGTGGCTATTTCATGTGACTTTAGTCCCCCTTGTTTATCAGCTGCATTCTCCTAGCCCCCCCCCCCAGCTGCTTCCAGAACTGTGACCCCAGGAAGTCTGCTATGAAATGGCCTCTCCTGGAAGTCTGCATAAGCAAGAATGAAACAATAACAATCAATGGATATGCTAACATGGAAGGGACTCCCCCTCCCTGGCAAGGTCCCAGGCCTAGACAAAGAACTGCAGGGAGTTACTAACTCCTGGGAGAAGGAGAATTAGCCTCTAGAAATGAGCCCCCTTATTAGTTGTACAATGCAGGGTGGTCAGCCCTATACACAACACCCACAAAACCATCAGCAGGTTTTATATATGTGTCTGTGTGTGTAGTATATGTGTGTGTGTGTGTGTATCCATACACGGATATGTGTATATGTAACAAGTTTAATAAAAGAAAAAGGAGCTATCAACTAAAGGGGAGGCATGAGAGGATTCAAGGGAGAGAATTAAGGGAGGAAAGGGAAGTAGGAAGTGATATAATTTTATTTCACTTAGCAACACTGAAGTATATGGAAACACATGAATACGTATGTATGTATTTCACTTGAGCATGAAGCACAGGGTATATATGCAGACAAAGTCTCTTACACACAACCCACTTGGTAGCAGCAGCAGCATGCCCTCAGGAGGCACTGCCTTACGAAAAGCTAGACTTCTTCAACAGTGACAGGGAATGCACTTTCTTACTGCAGCTGAGGGAGAACCAGGAATGCACATTTCCTTGTACGAAGGATTTACGAAGCCACAGAGAAGTGCAATTTCATGTGAAGCTTAATTTAGCATGACCAAATATTCCTCAAGTATTACATTATGCTACCCTAGTGCAACTTTTAACTTTAAGAAAAATATTTAATTAATTTGGAGCAAACTGCTACCTACTCCCGATTCTCAGTTTCATTAGCTCACAGACACATTGGACTGAACACAGATCTCAGAATCTGAGCAATCCAAGGCATCTTTGACAGCCACTAAAGCTCACCTACCCAGCTTCAAAGCAATCCATTTTCTCTGAAGTCAACAGAATCTTGTAGTCTTTAAATAGGCAAGTTATGCTTTAAAGAGAGAAAACCTGACTTAAGTCTCCAGAGCTATACAGTACCTCATGTATGATTCATGCATAAGAGGTGGACGCTCTAGAATCAGTAAGAACTAGCTGGTCAAAGAACAGTATTTAAGGACAACCAAGCACAAAATTACTTCCCCCCAGTAATACTCCAAGGCCTCTAAAGTTAAAACCAATTCTTAACTGTCACAGATCTTTTTAGGTATCTCGGTAAAGGTCATGAATAATACTCCTTCACAAAATGGATGGCAGATTGCTCACACAGAATCCAAAGCTTGCCATCACTTTACTGCTTCCCCAGGTTTTGCCCCTCACTGTTGCATCAGACTAAGCAATGCTGCTGCTGAGATCAAAGGTCCAAGCTGTGGACATGGCCACTGCCGGGGATACGCTAGGGATTGCTTCTCACTGTGGGGACAGGCATGGCCTATGGTGGTGGGCAAACGGCACTGGGGATTTCTTTATTTGATCATGGCCTATGAGTCTTCTGAACAGCAAAGACTGCTGCTGGCCAGAGCAGACAGAAAGGAGGCACTGGCTTTGCAAGCTGCTCTGGTCCTTTATTTTCTCAAAATGTTCACGTAAATGATCTTACTCTCCAAACAGCTAAGGTTCTAAGATGAGAGATAGTATAGTACAGATGAAATTATGCTTGGAGATAAATAGTTCCAAAACTTACTAGTTGTGTGACACTGGACTAACTGATCCCTTAATCCTATATGCCTGCCGTTGCTTACAGTTAGGTCATATTAACCTATGATAACCACCACGTCATATTAACATGATAACCTACAAAACAGGACCCCAATATCACCAGTGCTTCAGGCTTCTGGGACTATAATTACCCATAAGAAGTTACTATAAAGCCAGGCATAGTGGCTAATGTCTTTAAACTAGCTCTTAGGAGGCTAAGGCAGCAGGATGGATTCAAGGCTTGTCTAGGTTACACAGCAAGTAAGAAACTGTTTCTAATAGGAAGCAAACAATGTAAGTTTGTACAACAAGACAAGAATCAAAACTCAGGATTTTAGGATGTGACACCACTCTTAGCCATAAACAGGAAGCGACCCTGTGGCTTACCTTTTTCTTGCGATTTCCACTCTCCCGCTGCACAGCCTTCATCAGGTGCACCAGCCGGTCCACGAAGGTCTGCTGTGCCGCCAGCAGGGAGCGCATGACTCGGACCGACTTGTCACCCTGAGCGGGCAAAACAAGGAGAATCAGCTCGGCCTCCACAGTGGGGCCATTCCCTTCCTCTGCTAAAGCTATAAACTTCAAAACAAAGCAAGACTGAAACAGACTAGTTATTCTGGTTGAGAAATAATGAGAAACCTGCTGTCTAGGGCAAGCAGCACCAACTGGCTAGGGCAGAAAATTACCTGGGTCCTGAACCATTTATATTATGGATTGACTAATCCATAATATAAATGACTGTGTGATAGGACAGGATTTATTAACCCCAAATTGCTTCTACTTATGGAGTTAGAAAAGAGTCTGATTCCAAAAAAAGTTTTAAGAAGAAAACTCTTTGAATAAGAGAAATAGCCAAATGCAGCAAACATTTGTTGAGCAAAATATCTTTAAAAAAAAAAAAAAAAGACGTCACCACATAGTAATTCCAGTCCATACAATGCATTTTCCCAGCTACCTGAGAAGTGAAAATATCATCATTTAAAACACATGGGATGTTCAGACTCAGGGAGAGAGCAAGGCTATGATGGGGTGAGATGGAGGCTCACCTCTTAGTGAGCCTATTGTGACTCCAAGAGCTGTACCCAAGCTTAGTCTATAAGCTGTAGTTTAGCTTTTCAAGAATGTGAAACAGGAAACAGAAGATACATCAAAAAGATGCCAGGAACCAACCATCTCAGCAGCCGAGCTGGAGAGTACCATGTCAGCTGCTTTTCTTCTCCCTTGCGCCCTCTGCTGGCCTGACCTGGCTTTAAATAAGCAAAAGCAGCAAAAAATGGTCCCGTAATACCAGGCAAACTATCTACTGAGTTTAGATGAGAAAAGAGGACAGAAATGTAAAATAAAAAAGAGTAGGGGGTTACTCATTGTTTGGTCCATGTAAGGTTTACTTAATAAAATCAAAACCCTGTAAGGATCAGAGTAAATATTAATTTTATCCAGTTTCCTATCCAATGATTCACCCATGCATTTCAAACCAAAGCAGCCCCACACACACTAGAGAATGAATAGCTATGTTTCAGCAATTTATTTATAATCATTGAACTTGGGATTTCAAATAATTTTAAAATACCATAAATATTAATCTCCTTTATTTAAAAAATAGGTTTATTTATTTTCATTATATTTGTCTAGGTGTTTTGCCTGTATGTAAATCTGTGCACAACAGGCATGCCTGGTGCCCAGAGGGCAGAAGAGGGTAGGGTGTCAGACCCCCTAGAACTGGGTTGTGGATAGTTTTGAGCTGCTCTGTGATGCTGAGAGGTCCTCTGGAAGAACAGCCAGTGTTCTTAACCACTGAGCCATTTCCCCAGCAACCTCCTTTATGTTTTTCTCAGCTCACAAGATCACTGTGAGCCAGATCTAGCCAATCCCAATGCAGCTCCTGAGTACCTTCAACAAAGCTTGGCTGAATCTCCTCATGACGTTCAGGTACATCTCATGAGTCTTTGGATCTCTCTGCTGCGTGTCCTGATCTTCACACTCCACAATCACATACCTTCAAAAACATTTAAGATGCTCATATGATGAGAAATGAAAGATTCATCGAGTAAATATTTGTATTATTTCATTAAAAAGATTAAAACACGGTTTAAGAGTTAAGTGTGGAAAAGAAGTTTTTTGTCTCGATCCCTTTAGAAGTGAACACTAAGCAACAATATAAGCAGCCATCAATCAACAGGGCTAGCATCACTCTGGGCTATGCCTCATGTTTCCTACGTGAGGCCATGGAAACACGCTCCACTATGCTATAAAATACCTGGCAAACTATTAATGCATTCCTCTGTCAGTGGAGCTTAACATCCACCAAGTAACTGTACAGTAAACACATTACTTCCCCATCTCATACTTGGCCCAGCAAAAGGTATTCTTACTCTGAAAACCCCCTGGAGCTACGTTTTTCTCTGACATAATTTTGCAAGATGACTAAAACTTCGAATTGATTTTTCTCTTTCCAATTTCACTGTTTCTCAAAAACTCTAGAAAATGTAGAACTTTTCTATTATAAAAGTTGCTTTAGATAGTTAACAAAACTTGCTTTCCTAATCTAAATTCCTTGTATGATAACAAAGGCCACACATGCATAAATAAGCTAAGTGAAAGGTAATTTAATGAATGATTTAAAATGTTCGGAGGGGAACGAACCATAATATATAACATAGGTGCAGAACCCTATGACACTTAATAGTTCTTATAACCTATATTGTTTAAATAATAATGCTAAATTGTAAAGCAGCTTTAAATCACTTTCAGTGGGCCATGATGAACACACATTCATATCAACTTGCATGCCTTGTCCACAGTGACATGTGGAGAGCAGGGGATGGTGGAGCAAGTCAAATTCTATCATTTGTGAAGCAAAATTATTAGTACTGGCATGGGTTACATGAGATCATGACTCAAAACTGGGAGATAGATAGATATGATATGATATATATCTCAGGATGGTCCATCTGGTTGATTTAGGATATAGCTTCCAAGTAAGAGTCCATATATTTATATTCATTCTTCCTCCTCCGCCCTGTACCCCACTGTGTATGTGTGTGTGTATACATGTATCACATGTATGTTCAAGAGCACGTGTATTAGTAGATACACATATGTATGTGTGTGTGTTCCTACCTATGGAAGTCAGAGGCAGAATGTTTTCCTCAAGAGAGGATTTCTCACTGAACCTGGAGCTCACTGATTTGTGAGGCCAACCAGCTGCTGAACTCTGGGCACTGGTCTCTGTCACTCCCAGGGGAGGCCAAGTGTTCTCCACTCACCTGGCTTTCTATGCGTATTTGGGATCCACACCTATGCTTGAACAGCATACACACTGCCCTGTAAACATCTCTTTACAGCCCAGGCAGAATTCTATTCTGCTAAATTTACTCAATTCTACTCCAACTTCAAAACCACAAGGAACTTACAAATTCTTCAACTGGTAACATTGGCCAAACGTCAAGTCCGGACACATACTCTTATCCCTTACACTGTTACTAGAAGAATGCATTCAGCCACTTAGAGGGTGAACCACCTAAGACTAGAGAGCTTATATGTCTTGTTCTCCACCACACCCCTGCAGGCTCATGTAAGGTATACTCTCCACCTTATTATATGATTTGGTTTCATATTCATCCAGTGATTTTTTTTCAAGCAACAGAACTATAAATGAATATACTGCAGCATTTTTAAACAAAATATATAAAATAAACTTACCAAACTGGAATCTTTTTTAACTACTGAACACTCTATCAATAAATCCCCTATGATTTAATATGAATTTTTTTCATGTAGTAAATAAAATTAACAAAAATTGTTTTCTCAAAGCCAAATAGGAGACATGTCTCAGTGACATGAATAAAAAGGGGGAAGGCATGACCCAGCCAAATCAAAGGAATGCAAGGTCCAGCTAACACCTATGCTGCCTGTGGGCAGTGATGGTTCACATGTCCAGAAAGGCATGTTTAGCTTGTGGTTCTCTACTTACCCCTAACATGCCTGTGCTCAGGTACTCAATGCAGTCTGCTAACTGCTTTCACTAAATGCTTACGATGCCTCTGCACCAGCCAACCAGCCAGCCCAGCCCCACCGGGAATTCCAAATATACATCACTCTTCTTCAACTCGAACAAGAAAATTCTTATTCCTCAACTTAACCACCTTCAAATTTTCTTTAAAACACTGTCCTGATGTCCCACCTACAACAGCAGAAGCATCAGCATTCCCCTTTAAAACAGATTGTGCTTCCCTGAGCTGACAGTGTCAGCCCATCACCCTCCAGAGATGTTAGTCTCCTCTAGGGCTGCGAAGCACCAACTCTGTGATTTAGTACATATGGCAGCATCTGCCAAAGACACCTTCCTTCCCTGTCTCCCTATATTCCCAGACTCTGTTCTGTCAGCGCTATATCCTGTCTCTCTCACAAAGTCTACACACCTTGCTTCTGGACTTATTATGTAAGTGAACTCTTTTAGACAACATGTCCTGACAATAGCTCCTTGTCTGTCACTGCTCCATGTGTTTAACACCTTTCTAGGTTGTGAAGGCATTGGTGGAAATGCCATACCTCAAACACTTTCAGAGACGGCTGACAAGATCTCACAGACAGGCAACTGTTTTAAAGAAGGTAAGAGCTGTCCTCTCTCCTCTTCTCAGAGCTAAGCTACACCACAGCAGACGTTCTTGAGGTCTGGCATTTCCAGAACAGTGCTGCAAGGAGCTGAAGCATGACCCGAAATCATACTATATCATCCTCTACAAGAGTTGTAAACTAAAAATTAATAAAAGTAGCAAGGACTGGCGGTGCTTTATAGAACACCTACAACATCATTAGACACAAGACTCTTTAGTTTAAAATTAATTCCATCTTGCCCAGTACTGTGATGCATGCTTACGATCCCATCACTTGGGGGATGAGGCAGGCGCAACTTGATTTCTAGACCAGCACAGACTATGAAACAAGATTTTATTTCAAGAAACAATGAAAACAACAACAATAAGCCAGATTGGATTCAAACTTCAGTACTTCATACTGCCCACATCTCAGGTGCTCAGAGGGCAGATGAACAGCTCTGAGGATCGTTTACCAAGAAAGACGGTTTAGGGGATGGGTCTGCTGTAGAGGATTCAGCCAGGACCTAAACAATATAAACTCATATATTTTATTATGGTATTTTAGAATGCGTGGTCACCTGAGGACTGGATATAAGAATGTCAGAAGAAAAGAAGAGTATTTGCAAACTTCAAAATCATCACCATGATCTACCAAATTTAAGCCTGGCTGCCTAAACTCATGGCCCCACCACTGTTATAATTTTGTTTCTTTTCCTATGCACCTAAGTAACAAACTCATCCACAAACAAGCATGTCCATGTCTGCAGGCCTCACCACTATGTTCACTACCTACTAACTGCAGTGGAAACGGCTATAGCGTTTACAGAAATTGAAGGTGCATGATCTTCATAATTTAACACTTTTCTAGGGCTTCAAGTCAATGCTCTGCTAAAAAAGAAATGAGTCATCTAAAGTGCAAATAAGATGACCTGACCACAGAGATCAGCAGTCAGTGACAGGTTTAAAGCTTCTTCTACCCAGTTGCCTAAGACAGGAGCTCACATATATGAATGCCTGTTCCAAAGACGAGAAAATTTGGGTAAATGAAGAGGAGTTTGCCCAAGCTAGGTGTAATTGATCTGTCCTGTTGCAGAAACACAGCTTTTATTAAAATTAATGAGAGAATGAATTGTAGGCCCATATTTCTATATGGTATGGCAGCCAGGCTCTGAAACCATAGGACCCACCTGAGGTGGTCACATAGCCCAGCAGACAGGCTGTCACTGCCCTAACAAAAAGTCAGGATGTTGTTGCTCCTTTCTTTGTAATTTGGAGTATGTCTGATAGAGATGCTAATTCAAGCCTATGTGACAGCTAGCATGCACAGCTACAGGTAGATGTGGATGTGACAAAATGCCATTCACCTGGTTACCTAGGAGACAGAATGCTGGTGTATTTCCCACTCAGTTTATGTTTTGGTATAAAAGCTGTTTGGAGACTAAATAAGAGGAATTCTTCAGGATGTGAACTCAGGACTTCATGAGGGACCACTGAGAATCTCCCTCCTGATAAAACCATGTGAGTTGTGTCTTTATTCCAGTGCCTCCATGCTGGTCAAGAAAGAGTTTATGTTGGGGTCTGGTCGAGAGAAATAATTTATGGTCCAGACTAGCACCAGACCCCGACAATCATCTCCACAGACAGATGAGGACAAAACACCTGGAGTCATATCATTTCACATTTCGCTGTCATCTAAAGGGGGAAAGTGACAATCTGTCCAAGCAGTCAACGTAACATGGCACCAGCAGGCTCACTCTTCCCTGGCAATTTCATTTTGTGGAGTAACTAATTTTCATTACTTTCAAAGGTCTTAGAAGCTGGAGAAAACATGTCACAGCATCAAAAGTTTACCTTCCTTTCCACATACTGCAATGACTATAAAAATAAAAACCTGTAAGGATTTATAGATTCTGATGCCAACATTTTACAGACTACAGACAGAACTGCCCTCTGTGGATTAAAATGTGACACTACTCATTGTAAAGGGGCCGTCTGCAAAGTTACTAGTCCCTCAAGGATTTAGCTAGAGCAGGAATCCTATTGAAACCACTGGAAAACAAAGAAAAACAGAGTGTTCAGAAGAAAAGAGTACATCAGCAAAACTGGAAATTTTCATTCATCTGTTAGGATAGAGGAAGCTTGGTGAGAGGTTCTAAATCCTCACACTTGGTTCACATTAAGGGGAAGCTTGATCACTTTAGAAAACTTAGAAATTACTTCTCATATAACTATCCCACACTCATAAAATAGCAGTGTCTACCAGTCAGGCATCACTACCAGTAGTTTTTCTCACCAATGAATATTTCTAAATACATAATGTGTAGAGTGGGGGCTGGAGAGATGGCTCAGAGGTTAAGAGCACTGATTGTTCTTCCAGAGGTCCTGAGTTCAATTCCCAGCAACCACATGGTGGCTCACAACCACCTGTAATGAGATCTGGTGCCCTCTTCTGGCCTGCAGTCATAATATGTAGAGTGTAATATGGAGAGCTGCTACCTCTCTGAAAATGAATTGTTCAATGAATTAGAGACAGAAAAGAGAAACCCACATGGGGGTCTGAGGCGGGTGTGAAGTGGGGCTGCCCATGTTTTATGCTCCCTGTAAATTCTTTTGTCTTTTCTTTTTTAAATATTTACTTAGCTTTTCACAAGGAAATGCTTTTTGTAATAGTGTGAACAGAAGCACACTAAAGCGTTCAGATAGGAATGCAAGGAACATTAACTGTAGGTTTCTATTAAATCAAAATAGCAATTGGCAATATGAGATTTTCTAAGTAAACTCTTAAATGGAAAATTGGTAATTAAAACTAGTCAAAATGTTATGTAATGTATTTTCAAGGGCATCCTAACATTTAGTGTGAAGGGACTATATTTTTATGAATAATACATTCAACTGCTGAAGTAGACACCTGGAGATACTTGGCTTTCCAGTAGTTCAGCCATTGGGCAAGGGGAAAACTCATAAGTCCCACTGGAGAAAATGACTCATGTCATAAAAATCACCGGTATTAGTCTTTCTTTGTGACAGAGAAAACCATAAGGGCTTAGACAATATTGCTTATGCAGGCCAGGCATCTGTGCTTTTTACAAGCGCTCTGCTTCTTTTCCTATTTGAGAAAGGGAAAATGAGCTGAACCTTGATTCAACCCATACAACAGGGTTTTCAAACCCAGTCTAAAGTAAGATGGCATTTAAATTTCTTCAAGAAAAGGAAACTGTCTTATGATTATTAAAAAACGACAAGTTTTCAGAATGAAGATGTATTAATTTGTGTTATTTAAATTAAGGCCATAAATAAAGTAGAGAATTGAATCGGAAATCATTTCTATCGTTAAAAACCCAACTTTCCAGTCCAGCTCACCCTAAGATCCTCTGCAAAAGTGGACAGGGCTAATTTGTCATCATTTAAACCCATGATATTTTCCCACTGTTTCAATGTATTTATCAATATGGCCTCTGCCTTAAGATTCTAGAAAGAGAGGGAGCCACACTTCACACTAACTTTGGTACAGGAAGTCACCTCTCTGCACCTTTGTTTTACATGATTTTCATGTAAACCATGATAGCTACCCTTTAACTACTCAGGGAAGAATGGAAAACAGTTCCCGAGACCCTCTGCAAATGGCGAACAATCTATCCTAATCAATCAGTACCTGCCAAGCTCAGTTAGAGCATCCTTCTGCTTCAGCCTTTCCATCTTGAAAATGAAAGAATGTAATTTTTAATTTCAATTGCCATTTTTGTAGGATTCTAATTATTTGGTAAATAATGTAAAAATACACTCCTAAAAAGTTATAAAATATTACATACTACTGAAATAACAACAACAACAAAGAACAAACCAAATTGGGGAAGGAGTCACCATAGGCATTTATAACATAGTTCTGAAGATTAGCCGAGGGGAGAATATGATGACACTGACTTCTATGAGCACGGCTGTGATGGCGACGAGCGCCACAAGCACAGAGCCAGACATTTGGTGAGGACCTTTATTGTAAGTTTTCTGGGTTTACAGCATGAGGAAAGTAGTTCAAAAGAATGATATAAAGCAAATAAAATTATTTTCACATACCAGTATAAATAATTAGCCAGTGTTGAGTTCTTACAGGCTCTTGATATCAAGAAGGTACATAGATCTTGCTGAAAAAATTAAAAGAAACACATATCACCATCTGTTATTGACAGAAGGAAAATCAAAGGTCCTAAGCCATCAGTTTTCATCTGAAGTTATGGTACAGATTTTCATCTAGCCATCTATCTTTCCCATCCATCCACCCTACAATCCACCCATTCCAAACTGACCACAAAATAAGACAATACATAAGAGGTTGTGGAGTTCCTTGTTCTCCTGATTAATATATTTAATAATCATTGTCAATAAACACAATGAAAAAGCAACTATGGAAATAGTTTCAATGGATCTGAAAAGACAATGGTGAAACCATCACATCTAGGCCAACCCAAGATGACAGTGCATAAAAATGCCCTATGCTTGGCATGAAGCTCAATTACAGTGATCAGTAAAATGATAGATTTAAGAGATAAACAATGGTCAAATTATTCAACAGCTGTTGGGTACAATCTAGAGTGTGAACTGAATATGAAAAGCAGAGGATATCCATACCCAAGAAAAGATTTTTAGCAGGAGCGTGTGACAGTTTGATTGACATTTAGTTAGTTGGAATGTCTGCAAAGTACAGACCTGAGGTCAGTCAGGATGTTTTAAGAACAGATTAGAAAGTGAAGATGGCAAGTAAAGCAAGGTAAGAAATGTTTGAAAATAACTAAGAGGTTTCTGATGAAGAGGAAATGAGAAAGAACTGACAGTAAATTCCAAATTTCTGGATTCAGTAAAAAGGTTCCTTTGTTAGATGCATTTAATTACAAAGAGACTAAAAATATTTCAAGGAAATACCCACAAGCATGCATAAAACAATCAACAGGAACCCTCACAAATCCCCCTTCTCACAGGGAACTTTCACTCTCCGTGACAGACATAATTGTCAACTTGACATAAAATCATGTGGAAAGAGACTAAATGAGGATTTTTCTAGGTCAGACTAAGGGCATGCCTGTAGGGGATTATCTTGGGTTATATTAAATGAGGAAGAAACTCCCATCCACTGTGGGTGGCATCATTTCTTGGGCAGGGGATCCTGAACTGAAAGAGGAAGGAGGCAGGTAAGCACAAAGATGTCCGTATTAATTCACTGCTCTCTGCTCATGACTGTGGGTTAGCTGCTTCCAGTTCCTGTCATTGACTCTACCACCCCTGCCATGCTGGACATGACATCTTCTAGCCAAGATCTCAGAAAACTCAGGTTTTACCATTTTTTACATTTAGCTGATCATATAAACTGATGTCTTTCCTGGAGTAGAAAGAAACAAGGAGGAAGGCCAGAAGACATGGCTTATGGGTGCAGAAGGAGAGACTGGGTACCTCAGTCTATGATACAGGAAAAGGAGGTGTGACCAACATGAAGGTGCTGGTGGCTTGTATACTGTTACTTTTCTGAGGCTGAGGAAGAGGGGTGTGCACCACTCAAAAGGGTCCTCACTGCTCTATCACGGTTTGGATTATATGAACACTACGAGTAGCAGTCAGCCCCCAGAATGCTGGTTCATCACTCATGAGGAAAAAAAATGTCAGAAATAGATAAAACTGTTTAAGCTACAATTTACATGCTACGTAGTAAGTAGGGTGAAATTCTGAACACAACATTCACCTCATCACATCCCATGCCACAGCGCTCCCAGCATAAGGTTCCCAAGATGTTCACCTCAAGTATCTCAATAGCTTCTAAAGAAAATCCCTGTGATGACCTGCAGGCCCGACACCAGTGGCACCTGCTTCTCCCGCAGCCCCCCTCTTTTCCATGCCCATTTCCTCACTCTGGACTGGCCCACTGTTTCTCAACATACACACAAGAGCTAGTGTAGTTTTTCAGATAACTACTAGTCTAGGAGAGCTGTTTCTGTTTCCCTTCAACACTGAGTTCACCTGTCTGTATAAATTAAAAACATCTGCTTAGTGTATAATTCTACAGAATCATGCATTTCTATGGTACAATTACAAATACTAACAATTGCACTAACATTCATTAATATATGAAAACGAACATCCTGAGTCTTCCTGATAAAATATTTGAATTAGTTTATTTTCATATTACACATAAACCTATGTATATGCTCAGAGCACCAATAAAATGAACCAAGTAATATCCAGCATATTACACAAGGGGGAAGGTCATAACATGTACCATAAAGTCAGTTATTGAACAAAGTTACAATGGTTAGTTTATTAATCAAAGCAAGGTCTTTTTTTTTTTTTTTTTTTTTTTGGTTTTTTGAGACAGGGTTTCTTTGTAGCTTTGGAGCCTGTCCTGGTGCTAGGTCTTGTAGACCAGGCTGGCCTCAAACTCAGAGATCCACCTGCCTCTGCCTCCCAAGTGCTGGGAATAAAGGCATGCGCCACCACCACCCGGCTCAAAGCAAGGTCTTAAAGAGCAACAAAGAACGTCGATGGACAGAACCTCCTGCACCATAATTTTGGAAAGTTGTTTACTCACCTCTAAATTTTCCCCATCTGAAACTTCTTTGGATTTCGACGCAGGAGGAGGGGAGGACACCGGAGGAAGAGGATTGCTTAGAATTTGGGAGCTGAAAATGGAACAGAAGAGATAAGCAAGATGCAAAACCCTGCGTAATCATTTTATCTCCAAACAAGGGGCTGCTACTGTTTTGGAACTTTTCAGAGGAGAAAGCAATCACATAAATGAGTATGAAACTGTAAGGCTGCACAGCGAGGATGCCGACTTGTGACTTTAACTCAGTTCTTCTGACTAGAAGGCAAGAATGGTCTCTAGAAATTGTGTGCATGTATTCATGAGTTCACTTGGTGAGTTTTAGTTAGAAAAGCAAGAGTTTGTTTGGTACATGAGGGGAGACAGGAAAGAAAACAATATAAATAAAAGAGTGATAATAAAGTGAAAAGGGACAAAGGGTCACATGTAAAAATAATCTTCCCTGAAGAGCCATACCTATCTACATCTGCAGAACTGATTCCAGAAGTTGACAGACTTTCTGACCCTGAACCCTGACTATCCTTCTTCATAGGCTCCAAACCGTTCTTTATGTCATCAAAGTTTTCGTATTTCAGAGCTTGGACCAGCTGCAGTAAGTACATCAGCAAATCCTAGAGACAAACGAATGAAAAAGAGATTGGCATTAGAAGGTGAAAGCACACTAAGTACAGACTTGCTTATTTCTAGCTGCTGGGAAAACATGACTTGCACTTCTACCTCTTCCATTTGTTGCCACTGGCGCGTTAGTTACTAAGCTACGGAACTGCTGGGTGCATCCTTGTGTCTTTATTTAAAAAAGACCAGGACAGCAAAGACTGCAGAAACAGTCACAACCATTAAATTAGCTAGAGAGACTGGAGAGTGTACAGCACACAGTGGCCAGCGATGATTTTTCTTGTATAGGGTTGTCTAAACAACAAAACAAGAAAGCAGGAAAGTACAAAAGGCCTGAAGCATCTGTGTCCCAGTCTGGGTCCCCTGATGCTTACTGCAGTCAGTGGGAGTCTGGAACTAACCATGCCCAGAGCCACTCCTCATCGGAATGTCCTCTACTGGGAAGGCTCTAAATGGTGCTCTACATTCAAACAACACATTTTTTTTTTCACTTGTAGGGGAATAAATTAACAGGAATACCAAGTAAACCACTTGCTTTTTCTTTATATGGTAACACGCTGGAAAATATAAACTTCCTCTACACATGGAAGATGGAAGCTTTTAAGTAAAACAAAGCAGAAGCAGGGATAAAACAGATTTCTACCCAAGTCAAAGAAACAACAACTTCCCAGGAAGCACAACAAATATGTGTAGCTATCACTGCCTTTCCCCAGAACGGTGCAGTCCGTTCTTCAGAGAGCAGGGCTGCAGTGAGAGTGCAGTCTCCCTTCCCCGTGCCTGCAGACAGGAGCCATTGTCCGTGCAAGCACATGCAGTCCTGGCTTTGCCTTCCCATGCTCTTCTGCTGTCCCTGCCTTTACTAGTGCTGAGCTCTCTGTGTGGAATACAAACGACTCCTCCAGAGTGTCTCCACCACCATCGTCACTTAGTTCTCAAGCAGAACTTCCCTGTCTGAACCGCGGAAGAGTGAGAATCAATACTTTAAAAATTCCTAAATAGAATTATTTAAAATATTAAATTCAGATGCATATTAAGAGATACACTTTATGATTATATGAGTGGTAAAGCCCTAGGAACAAATATGGCAATGCAGTTTGACATGATAAGAGCAAGACTCAAAGAGGATGGTATCAAGAATCTTTCCTGACGTAAACATACACACTTTTCTGATATAAGCATACACACTCAAACACAAGTATATACAAAAAAAGAACCATTCTGAACAAACTAAGATTGAATAAAACTACTATGGAACACACGTCAGAGGGCAGGATACTAAAGGCATTCATAATAAAAGCAAGGCAAAGATGTACATTATTTGTGCCTAGCTGCAATGAGAGGAGAGCAACAGAGACTTGAAAAGTAGATGCAGCTCTGATTTCTGGTGTCATCTTACACCTAGGAACCGTGAGAGCTCTAAAATCATGCACAGGAACCAGAAGAGGGACAGTAAGGTGACCAAAAACAAGCACCATACAATGACAGCTTTTTATTTTATCTAACGAATAATGAGAAATGAGTGAACATTTTGTAGCAGTACCAACATAACTGTCAGACGACACACTTATTTTAAAAACTACAAAGGACTTTTTAAGAGCCATGAATAAAAATTCACACAGCCGTATGAAAGGGCTGAACTTCATCAAGCTGTCAATAGTCTCTTACTTCAACTTAAGATTAAAATTCTTTTTTTTTTTTTTTTTTTTTTGGTATTTTTCGAGACAGGGTTTCTCTGTGGCTTTGGAGCCTGTCCTGGAACTACCTCTGTAGACCAGGCTGGTCTCGAACTCACAGAGATCTGCCTGCCTCTGCCTCCTCAGTGCTGGGATTAAAGGCGTGCGCCACCACCACCTGGCAAGATTAAGATTCTTATGAAGGTTGTATAAAACAGTTATTCTAAAGATTATGAAAAAAAAATCAATGTCCAAAAGTTAGACCTGCCTGTCCAAAAGGGTGGTTTTAATTACCGATGGCCAATGGATTCACTGATCGTGCCAATGTGAGGAAGAGCCCAAATACAAAATGATAGCATGAAAATGTGTCTACACAGAGGACAAAGCTCCATCTAAAGCTCCATGGGGAAGGAGACTCCAGGCTCAGGCCATCTCCCAAGGGTTCCATTAATTCTCTTTCATTAACAAGCTCTGGTATTTGCGGAAAGCACTGGGGGAGAGGGGCCCATCACGTAACAGACCTGGAACTCAGTTTTCCTCTCACACCAGCTCTTGCAGAAATACTTTAAATACTTACGGAAACCTAACTATTATATCTATATATATTTTCCCTTAGAATCTTTCTCTCTCTCTCTCAAGCATGGACGTCAGACAGTCAAGCAAGGATATAGTGAACATCACGCACCTCATCATCAGCCTGCCGCAAGCGGGCCACAGCGTAACGCCTCACTGTTGGGTTGGTGTAATGCGAGGAGAGCAGCTCCAAGGAATCCTCTACGTCCATAGGCTTCCACTTTCCCAGAAGCTCCAGAGCCTGCTTGGCCTCCTGGGGCAGGTCCCAATTAACACACTTCAAGAACTTTGTCAAAGCCTAGAATCAGAAGGATTGGACATTTAGGAACCATATCCTATTGCCAGGTGAAAGGCAAAGGCAGAGGTCTATGTGGCTCTGACAGGGGAATCTGTACAAGAGAGGGGACCTGGTCCTGGAGCAGCACTGCAGGACACAGGACAGAAAGACATCTTCCCTGTAACTTTATAGTTTCCAGAATAAAAACACTGCAAGGCACTATAAGTTTTTAAATTTGCTTGATGTTTAAAAATATTGGAGGCCTCAAGGCAAGGAAATAGCTGAGGCAAATTGAATGAACTTTAACAAGGCTGGCAACAATCTTAGCTTTAAAACATCAACGGCATGTCACAAGAAACTCCATAAGTCAAGGTGACAGTTCCACAACAGGCCTCACTCAGTATCTGATCAAGGTTGGTTCCTTGGTTTTGCTGCATAATTTCAAATAAAGATGAAACAGAAACCAGGATGTCTCTCTGAAGCAACTCTTGAAAGAAACATGCAATTAAAACAAAACACTAAAATCCAAACAACAAGACAGCTAGGTACAGAACTAGTAACAAGCTGTCTGTGTGGCAGGCGGCCGAATCTTCTTAGAGCTTATTTCTTTGGCTATGCCATGTCCCCTAGTGTGCCTGTGGCTGCCCTGCAGATGTCATTCCCAACTGTCCAATCAACACACGCTCACTTCAGAAGGGCACGCTCCCGCTGTCCCCGAGGGAAACCCAATGGCCAGGCATCCTGGAAGTGCTGCTGGCAGAACACACAGCTCTGTTAATTCTGTTACTAATTTATCATCTACAGATTAAAGAAAGAAAGCTCTAATACTTTAAAATCCTGCTCCAACAAAACCCTACAATCTTCCCAAAAGTGCCCGCTCCACAAGCACGAGAGAGTTAGCACAGGAGGTGACGACACAGAGGCCCCTGGAACTCAAGGGCCACTCACTCTAGACAACTGGTAAACTCAAGGTTCCCCGAGACCGTGTCAAAAAATAAGCTGGAGAGAGATCAAGAAGGAAGACACCTGACTTTACGATACATGCACACTCAACTCCCCAGCCACACACACACACACATACACACACACACACACACACACACACACACACACACACACACACGGCAATAGCAGTATGAAGATAGATCATTATTAGTTCGCTCCTTAAATCCCACATAACCTCAATAAATTTAAAAACTAAAATTAGTTAATCAGACTCTAGATTCCAAACTGAGAGGCCGTACCAAGCAGACACTGTCATTCTGTACTTAGTGAAATCCTCCCAAATCCCTAACACTGCTTTTCTAGCCCAGGCTGGCTTCAAATCCGTGGTCCTCCTGCCTCCACCTCCTTCAGCAGATCTACTGTCATGTGCCACCACAATCAGTGACACTGCTCTTCTAAAT
Organism: Ondatra zibethicus; assembly: GCA_004026605.1. Classification (NCBI taxonomy): domain Eukaryota; kingdom Metazoa; phylum Chordata; class Mammalia; order Rodentia; family Cricetidae; genus Ondatra; species Ondatra zibethicus. Next base: position 86,906 of record PVIU01005888.1, read on the forward strand.
AAAGTTCCTGCGTTTCCTTTAGTCTGCTTCTCATGATGCCACACGACAGCTGAAGGCTGAAAGGCTATCAAACAGCTCTCTTCATTGTTTCCAGCAAACTCTTCATGGGTGGTGAGTGACCTTAGCATACATTATCAGTACTTGACCCTATGACACCCCTGCTAGAAGAGATACAGATAATAGTTATGCTATTCTAATGACCAATTTCCCAAACAGTCATAACATTTACAGAGAACTAATATATACATGCATATAATATATATACAAATCCTATAATCAATCAAAAAACAAAACAAAAAACCTACCATGCCCAACCAAAAAGCCCTTTGTATTATAACTTCCTCCTATTTGTCAGTTCTCCTCTGTGAAGATTTATCCACTAAAACATTTAGAGCGATACTCGGTGGCAATTTCCTATCAGTCATCACTAGTAACTTCATGCTGAGCCTAATAACAATGCTACTCTCAACACTTGCTAACAGACTGTGTATAGCTGACAATGTCTTTTCTTAACTCTCCTCTGGTTTTGAAGCTCTTTGGTGTGACCTACAGCTCTCATAGCCACCAGCATCGAGCATGTGCCACATATACTTCATGCCTGAACTTCTACACAATCTATAAAATTCTACTTTGCTGCTGTTCCAATATAGTCACTTTAAAACACGCGCACATGGGGGGGGCTGAAAATCAGTTTATTTTGAGCATTCTTCTCCCACCTCTCTCTAGCCTAACACCGTTTCATCACTAGGAAAGTACTTGACTTTCCTAGATCTCCTAATCATGTTTCCTTTTCATCGTCAGCTCTGTTCCAATGTCTAAGCTCCTCTTCCCTAAAGCCCCACACGCCAGGCCACATTTCCTGACTCAGGGTTCCCAGGCGGCAGTGAAATCCAATTCCCAGGTGGAAAACCAGGCTGTTTTCATACCACTGTTTCTGCCTGAACCTGAACACCTGCTTACAATGAAAACAGACAACCAGTGCCAACCATGTCCACTCAAACTTGGTATCTTAGTCCACAGCAAGCAGGCACTCTCCCTCAAACTTTATTACAGCAATTATCTATGCTTCCGAAAGCAGTCTATCACTATTCCACTTCAACTAGATGTCAACGTTTTTTGTCTAAGACAATTTTAATGTATGTAAGCTGAGCCATGATACATTAAGTCAGCTAGGCCAAAGGAAGATAATAAATACATCTAAGTATATCCACTTCTGCTCTGGTTTAATACTAACTAGTTGGCAACACAGAGATGACTTCTGCCCTGAGCCACCTTCTAAAAAACAAGTACATCTTTGCTATCTCACTGAGACAGGACCTCCCTATTGCTTTTCCCTGGACAGAATCAAAGGACAAGGAATTAATAACTTCTTTAAATTATACTTGTGTATGTGTATGTGTATGTGTGTGCGTGTGTGTGTGTGTTTAGATCAGAGGAAAACTTTCAGGAGTTGGTTTTCTCCTTCCACCATGTGGACCCTGGGAATTAAACTCAGGTCAAGCACCTGCTCCCACTAAGCAATTTCAACGGCCACAACATTTATTATTAATTAACATTTTTTTGAAGAAAGTTCATCATAAAAGCTAGCTTGGAAAATTATAAAATTTACACTCTGGACTCGATAAGAATGAGTCATCTCTTGTCCGATGTAAACCAAAAATGTAAGTATATTTTATAAACATTAATGGTCTTATCAAACGGTTATTACTGCAAACTTTTTAGTAGCAAATAAAGTATGGACTTCAAGATTTTCATCCAACACTCTTTAGATAGGTCATTTAGAAAAGAACAAATTCAATGAAAACAGTAAAAAGTGTCATTTCCTAAGAACTAATTTCCACCAAATGTTCCTAGAGCCCTCCTGAGGTCAGGATTGACTCTCCTGAAGCCCGGATGCCAACCAACCCCACGCCAATGTGAAAAGTTAGGGCTGTGGCACAGGGACATGTGCACTCTACACAGCTGTTTTATCATATGATCCACAAGCTGCTGTGTGGTGACTACTCCCGCCACTTACATTGGTTTGCTCAACAGTCCCTCCTGAACATTAAAAATACTGTTTACTCTATGCAGTGATCTAAGACCCTTCAAGTCTGAGAACGGAGGCTTCACCTGAAGCTCTGGAAATAAGATGACATGTGCCACACATCTTACATCGCGCCGGCACTGAGTTTCTTTCGCGTGCATCTGCAAGTGGCTGAATTCAGTGGCCAGTGACTTCTAAGACAAAAGGAAGGGTTTATACTACAAGCCTTTCTGTCGAGGGAAGTTCTGCTCTGAGAAGCTGACCTATGCATGACTGCAGCATAGAAACCGTGTTTCTGTGACCACATGACTGACTCTTCACTTAGCACAGCATGGTGAACTAACTCAAGCTCTACAGAATTCAGAATCACAAGCCACTAGCTGAGGAGGAAGAACAGGCCCTCAAAGCTGGAGCAACATAAAATCCTCTGCCCCTTTTTAAAAAGAGAAAAAGGAAAACAGATAAGACTCATCCACAAAGGGTTTCCCCAGCTATCAATAATGAAACAGAAGAAAAGCTAAGGATCTTAAGATGATGGCTAACTTCATTTTTACCTTTACCTTAGAAAAACAGACGGAAGCAAGTAGAGCATTTCATGAGGCTGCCTGATGCGCAGCTTCCTAGGCATCCCTGCTCTGCCCAGTGTACTCACAAACCCTGCTGTACACCTTCTGTTCAATTCCCCATACTTCACTAAACCCTCCTTCTAAATCACAAACATGAGCATCTCAAGACGCAGCATGTATACCTCTGTGGTTCTGCACTAGATTCTTATCTGTGTGACAGTGACGTACAACACACATAGTGGATCTACCGCAGGATTGAAAGGTCCATTAGCATTCACCAGCTGGTTAGGAACACATGTGGAGCACATACATCTGTGCAGGTCAAACATCCGTACACATAAAATAAAATAAGTGAATTTACTTTTGCTTAAAGAATTAATCTCTGACCCTCAACCTAAGATAGAATACTTCAAGAGCTGCAAGAGATACAAAGTTCATTATCATGGGATCTCCCCATATTACACACAGTAAACTAAAGCTTCAATCCCTCAAACAACTGTCCTACAGTTAAAAAGCTGAAAAGTGGTAAGAGTTTAGACACAACAACAAGCCTTCAGACTGGGGCCTAGTCCTGGCAGTGCATCACCATTCTCCCTCCAGTTCCTTATCAGAAGTCCAGTTCTCACCACACCTCCTTCTTGCAAACCAGCTGTCTGACACTAACTCAATTCTCACATACAAGCTACACTACTCCATTCTTCCTCTATTCCCATCATCTCCAGAATTTATCATCTCTCCTTATCAGTGTAACTACATTCCTGGTCACCAAGGAGTGCAGAGACAAAGAGGATAAGAAAGAAAGGGGTCAGGATTCACTCTGCCCATGCTGTGGAAGAGGGACTTCATCTATGATGAAAAGCTGTCTCCATTAGAACAAGAGGAAACAAAGTACGACACCAGATCTGCATCATGTATACAAATTGCAGAGGCAGACACAGACCCCAACTCCACCTCCGAAGTTCATTCAGACATTTTCTAGGAGTTGATACACGGGAATATGGGGCTCAGTATATACACTTTTCTAGGATTTGATACACAGGAATATGGGCCTCGGTGTATATGCCTTTCTAGCAGTTGATACACGGGAATATGGACCTCGGTGTATATGCCTTTTACTATGTTTTTAAACACTGTGTTGGAAGTATACTGCTGGCTAGCATGTTTGCTTGACGACAGCTGCATTTTTAGTTTGGTTTTACCTTCCCTTGATCATTAGTAAAAATGTCTAGAGGTAAATTTAATACATAACCTATTCAACATACTTACTTTTTCTTGATTAGTAAGATAATATCTAAATTTCCAAACAAGATCTTGTTCTTCGTATGTGAGCTGCTTGGTTGGTGGATAACTCACAATAATCTAAAACAAAAGATAAAGAACAATAAAACAAAAGATAAAGAACAACATTTAATGCACTTAATACATATTTCCATTTCATTTAATTTTTCATTTGCTTAGTATTTCTGTAACATAGACATTGTGCAAGCCTGGAGAAGGCCCGCAGAGTGGACAAAGGCGAGAATATACTGAGGCATCTATCCAGACAGCAAGTCATTAGGACACAGGAGCAAAGACGAGACAAGCATGTTCCATATGAACATCTGATTTCAGAACTTATTTAACCCAACCAGTAAGGAGGGCAAAGTGGCAATGCCCTCTGCCATAAAATCGGTAGAAACAAAATGAATCCTCCTCTTGTCAAATTAACCATAATCCTGTGAGCTTAGATACCACCCAGGTTTCTTAAGGAACACCCCACAGATCATTTCAAAGAACACTAAAGTCTGAGAATGCCTACAGTTCCCTAGCTACTCTCCACAGTGACAGAATTACTGAAAGCCATGAATAACTTAAAGAAAAAAAAACCCGGCAAGCAACAACAACTACAACAGCAACAACAACAACAAACAACACTCTGCAGACAACATGAAACTGTTGAAGTCGTGAGGTTACATAATTCACCCAACTCTGAAATCATGTGTAATAGTGGCTATAATAAAATGCCCATTTAGCTGCTTTTATACAGTCTGTAAAATCTCTTACATTTAGCTGATCTCTTGTGGCAGCATTGGGTTTGAGATCGTGGTCAGATGGTCCACTTCTTAAACTTCGAGCAAGCTTGTGGTGTTTGCTCTCCACTAAATTCTCCTGTAAATTATTTAGATACACAGAGAATGTAAACCTTACAAAAGGCAAGTGTCAGTAGTCAGAAACAGCAAAGTCCTTTCTTAAAGCCATGTTATGAAGTCTGACTGTAGCCAAATAAATTTCTTCCTCAAGTTGCTACTGTTCCTGTGTTAATCGCAGAAAAAAACAAATTGGGACCATGTAACACTTACTCAACAACCCCATCCACTAGCTCTTTGCAGTTTAAATAAAGTACTTGCCCTGTCCTGCATCAATCAGACCTTACTTTTAGGATACCACTGTTTCTTATAAGTACCCCATGAATTTCATTTCAAACAGCTGAAGTGTACTTATTATAAATCATGTCTGGATAATTGAGATATATGTATTACTATTTTAAAATACAATACATGGGTCTAAGTTGTGTTTATTCTAGAGAAAAATACATTCTTGAAAGCATTGCACAACAGCTTACCATAGACATTTGAGGATCAGGAACTTTTACTAACTCAAAACTTGTTAAAATTGGAGATGACTCATCACCATCCTGGAATATAGTGCAGGGTTAAAAGATAAAAAGGAGAGATTTCACCCAAGTGATAAGTGGACATGATATTATAAAATGCTAATATATTTAAAGTCTATTTTTAAAACATCACTGTTCCATTTGTAACTCTTGTTTTCTTTAAATTCCATATTTTTTAATCTCTATCACTAATAAAACACTTTGGCAAATAAAAAGAAAAATACCACAGTAAGAACGATTTGAAATCTGGAAACAAATTGTTTTTTTATTGTTTGTGGCAACAATTTCAGAACTTGGTTTATTATAGCTATGGACAAGAAAACACCTCATTTTTTTTTTTTTTAAACTTAAATGGGTCCAGGTGTCACCACCAGATCTTATTCAAGAACTCAAGCATGGATCACATTTCTGGACAATCAGAGAGAGCGGCAACACAGCATCTCAGAGGACAATACAAGCCATTACAGGGACAACAGCACAGCACTAATTCTTGACATATGTCAAGAATTAAAGCTGTCTTATCTTGTTGGTGTCACCATTCTTGAGGAATGAGCTTTTGTTTTAAATTGAACTCAGTATAACACATGTCTCTAGCAAACATACTGCAATAGGCTAATTATTGTAAAAATTTATCCCCTTGGGATTGTGTACCTAGCATTATGTTTTGCTATTTCCAGAGGTTAGTGCAATCTCAATTTTACATATATGCAAGGAAATCAGGGGGGACTAAAGAAGTTTACTTCTACAACTTCACTTCAGTAATTGAGTCTTATAGGAAACAACAAATTCCCAAAGCTGTTGTTTAACAGGCTTGTTCTCGGTCACAAGACCAGAAAACACATTTATCAGCCCAACTGTGACAGGTAATCTTCACTAAGGCTATCTGTCTCTGGAGACAGGTGACAAGAACGTCTGTTTCCACTAGACTGTGATGCACTGGCCCCGCAATCCTTAAACTGAGTGGGAATATGACAGGATGGGCAGACAGACATTAATTCAGGAGCAACTACCTAGAGGCAGGAACCTTTCAAACATATTGAAAATTCTAATTTTTATTTTGTTATTATTCCATCTATTGCCTAAGCTGCCTTTCAAAAGATCACTCACAATCTTTGAATGTATCGCCCAATTAGCAGGTTCTTCACACAGAAGCCCCATCCAAGCAGCAGTATGGCTTTAATAAACATGGATAGCACAAAACAGAAAGTAATTTTAAAACACATTGGTTTTTTGACTGATGTGTTCTAATAAACTAATACATAATATTAAAAATCCTTCATTTCCACCTTTCCCAGTCTTCCTCATATATAAAAGGCTGAAATAAGTTAAATTATCCCAGTGTTTTACCACAGTGAAAAGAACAAATTATGAAGGGCAAAAGTAAGACATTAACTGGAGAAGGATCACAAAGTAATGACAAATTAACAATGCAAACACAGATCCTTTCTTATGGAAATCTTTCAAGTAACCATCTTCAAAGTGTATAAACATGAAGTCACTGTAGGCAGCATCAATAAATTATATTATTATGCAAATGTAATTTACTACTTCTAATGAACAAAGACCCATGAATAAACTGTATTTTGTGTTCATCTGTCACATATAAAAATTCTGCTCTCATTTAATTGATTTAAACACTATTTCCATAATGAAAGAAACTTTACTTAATTATACATACAAGGATATAAGTATACTATACATACACGTATATAAGTATACATTTACATATAAAAATATGAGTATAAACTTACCTATATAAGTAAACATATAGGTCTATAAATATCCGTTTACATATGTAAGCATTTCAACATGAAATTAAAGCAAATATTTTGAAATACCTACATCCTGAACACAAGGCTAATTCTTCCCTAATGAGTAAACATGAAACACACACAACTCTTAGTTCACTCTAGTAGAAACACTGTCTCCTAACTGTGAATAAACTATATAAATGCATGTCAATGAAGACTTTCATAAGCATATATAGTTCTAACACGTTAGATACAGGTTAAATAACTGACATCTGAACTTTCAATGTCTTGCCATGGAAGCATTATGATTTCCTACTTTACTATGCAAATGGACAGCTGTAACTAATGTGTCATACTCATCAACTTGCAGAACAATTAATCAGAACGCTTTAATCACTTGCATACTTATTGAATTTTGTGACCCAGAACGGCATGAGCGAAATGGGCTGCGACTATGTGATATGACTGCTTGTGCAGAAGCGGATGCGGCTGAAAGCTATTGATTGCCCTCCTGCAACCAAACACTGAGTCTCAGCAGGAGAGCCGTCATCTGTACCCAGCCCTTGATGCTAGGAAGCTCAAAGAATTCCGAGGGAAATACCTTCTCATAGTAAACAATGCCATACTCCTTATCATCACACTTGACACAGCGAAACTCAACCATCAAGTACATGAAATTAGAGCTGCGTTTCTCACTCTAAAAAAGAAAACACAGACAGAAATGACCATTTTCATACAAGTTTTTACCACAATTCAGCAACATATAAAATCAATCAGCTGCTACTTAAAATACAACTTTTGCCGCTATCCACATGCAACAGTCCATGACAATCACTGTTTTCTTCAGGAGAGTATGCACTCGGCAGGCGACACCCAACTCCATAAAACTCGGGTTCAACTGGCACTGTGGATTTCATGATTTCAAAACCTGAGGGTGTTTTGAAAACTATTTTATTTCAAAAATAAGGATGACAATTTTGCTTGTAACAACTTTCAGCAATTTCACCTCAAACTACATAACTAACCCACTTCAGCATAACCTTATTTTATTTTCTTTTTTTTAACCAATGAGAACTTAAGTGATTTTTATCAAATTTTCACAATTTCTGAATGTTCATAAGATAATTTGTCATTAATGACTTTTTACCAACACTGTATGTGTACTGGGGGATATTTACTTCTCTTAACATGAACAAAAGTAGATTCGTTTTCTGTCTGTATAGATATGTGTGCATGTACATATATATGTACATATGCATTTTCAAAAACATAGACTAAAATGATTGGACTAATCTTTCCAAAATACTTTCACAGATGTCTCTAGAGCCAGTACATAAAATGACAATGTATAAACAGGTTACTTAGAGGAGAGATGGTTCAGTGGTTAAGAGAACCAACTACTCTGCCAAAAGGACCAGTGTTCCACTCCCAGCACCTGTAAATGGGCCAATGACGTTCTCTGCTGGTCTCTACTGCACACATGGTGCACTGAGATGAGTAGGCACAATGCTATCGTCGCTGAAATTGTTCATCTCCATAAAGTCCAGTCTACTGTCTGGTAGAAAGCAGAAAGGAAGGGGGACACAGGCCAGTGCTACATTTCCACATGCAAAGCACTGACATAGAAGAAAACATACATGTTTTGAATAAACTATTTATTTTAATGGAACTATTATTAAAAGTGCAAAATCTTCTAGTAGTCTGTGTTGAGATCATATGAGTACATTTGTAAAAGAACTCAATTTTACAATCAATACAAATGTTAAGAACTCCAAGATTCATTTAAAACAAGAACAGTGGGTGCTGGGGAGTGGTGGCGAACACCTTTAATCCCAGCACTCAGGAGGCGGAGGCAGACGGATCTTTGTGAGTTCAAGGCCAGGCTGGTTTACAAGATCTAGTTCCAGGACAGGTTCCAAAGCTACACAGAGAAATCCTGTCCCAAAAAACAAAAACAAAAAACAAAACAAAAACAAGAACAGTGGTTCTTCACACTTGATCTCTATCATCTTTCTCTCTTTCCTTCTCCAGTGCTGAAATAAGTCATGGAATGTGTGTGTCACAGCTGTCATTATCATGATCAGGGATATATTCTCCTCTTGGAATGTGATTCATAAAGTTGTTTCCATTCTCTAGACGAATTCTTACATCAAACATGGCATTCTTAAAACAAATACACATAATACTCAAATATAACTTTTTTATTATTTTTTTTTTTATTTTTTGAGACAGAGTTTCTTTGTGTAACAGTCCTAGCTGTCTGGGAACTAGGAACTAGCTCTTATAGACCAGGCTAGCCTCGAACTCAAAGAGATCTGCCTACCTCTGCCTGATTGCTGAGATTAAAGGCGTGCACAACCAAAGCCAGGCTCAATTCTTTTGACTATAACTTTTTAAAAGACTCACTGAAGTCATCTTTTAACTAGATATTTACAATGGCCCAATACACAAGATCAAGAAAATGTAAATTATGTAAATGGGAGTCTGACTGAGGGGCCAAAATCCAGTAAGTGGTTAATGAATCAGGTGTGTGCTGGAGCGCACTTCCAAAAGAAGCTATGTGGTAACTTGGGGGATGAGACAGTACTGGGCAGGACTCAAACAACATGAGTGAGAACACACACGAGGCACTGAGCCTTCACATATGACAGCTAGTCTCTGCTAATGGTCCAAGTTACTGTAAGAAAAACTCACAGCTAGGAAGTAAGAGCTTACTTATTTGCCAGCTGTCTAGCAAGTAAGAATTCTTAAAAAAAAAAAAAAAAACAAACTTAGTAATCTACAGAATATTTTCTGACATAGGATAGAAGATAACTCACCTCATTAATCATTTCTATCTCTCTAAATGTTAATCTGTCCAACCAATCCACCTTGACCATGTGTCCTTGCCGATGAGCCTTGGTCAGCTACAGAAAGTAAAACAGGGTTACTCTCAACAGAGACAAACAAAAGGAAGTAAAGGGTAGCTGCTGATCACTCAACCCTGACTTGAAAATCAAGAATCTATAACACTATGAAACCCAAAGCATTTTAGGAGGCCACAGTGGAAAACTCCACATCAGCCTCATAGAATGGGTCACTGTACACAGAATATTAAAAATGATTCTTACACTATTAAGACAATATAATATAGATTACAGTAAATGAATTCTGTCCTTATATTTGGTATCTACGCTGAAGATAATCTTATCAAGTATGTATAAATACTTCAAATTCTTAAATGATCCAAAATTCAAAACCCTTTGGGCTCTAAATACCTAAGATGCAGAATCCTTAGCCTGTACAAAGAAGCCCTTCTACATATCCAATTCCACATACAAAGTGTTCCATACATCAGATTACATGCATGAAACACTCCTACACATTAAAGTTTATGTGTAAAACTACACATTAGAACATCAGATTCCAGATCTACTCCTACTCCTCAGATTCCCACATACAAAGCACTTCCATTCTCTAGACACAAATTCTTACATCCAACATGGTATTCTTAAAACAAATATACATAATACTCAAATATATATATATATCAAAATCACATACAATATCAGATATGTAAAAAAAACTAGTCAAGAGACAAACCTTTTTCTAAAAATGGAAAAAAAAACATTAAGAAGTTTTTAAAATCAAGCCTGCAATCTTACCACGAGAAGAACACAGCCCTTCCTGAATGTTATCTAGATGTTCTATAGCTCTTATATTTTATTATCATACATAAAATCACAATAAAAGATCCTCCAAAGGAGAATAAAACACCTTTTCCCTATTCTTCTCATTTGTAATGTAACAAACATTCTGAAAAAATGAGTTGTACACGGAAAGGCAATTCTCAGGCCCCAACAAATCATTACTCTAAGATTTACATGCATACATGCATGTGTGCCTTTATTTTAGGATACAACAAAGGATTTAAAATTCTAACATCGCTGATGTTTGAGTGCCCTGAGGTCTTACACACTGTCTTGCCTGAGTTTCATAAATTATATTATAGTGGCTTTTCAGGTTCATAGAGAAGTCAAGATAAGCTACAAGGTCCTCAGATTAGAACTGGCTTTGATACTGACTCTGTAAATTTTAAACATCAGCTTTACTTATATATCAAAATGCTTTCTCAACAAATTCACAGAATGAAGGAACGCTGGGCATCAAAATCTTGTATCACCACTTCTCTTGGCTCATCGATTTCCTCTTCACTATCCAAGACACAGCAGTATTCCCATAAAGACATCAAACCATACCATTAACTGTTACCTCACTCAGAACTGAAAGCCAGAACCACTAGTATTCTTCATCTTCCCTGACACCATCACAACAATGAGTTCACGGTATTTCAGAAATAAAAAGTGACAACCTTATGTAAAAGGTCTGAAGCTCAGGGGCTAGAGAGATGGCTCAGAGGTTAAGAACATTTGCAGCTATTGCTGAAGATCAGGGTTCAGCTCCCAGCACCCACATACTGACTATCACTTGTAACTACAGTTCCAAGGGATCCAGTGGCCTCTTCTGGACTCTGTGAGCAGGAGGCCCACAAGTGGTGCACTTATGTATAAGCAGGGAAAACATTCACACATATATAGTAAAACCTTTTTTAAAAGATTTGAGGTCCATTGTAATAGGAAAGTTAGGAAATAATAACTTTTATGATTAGCAAATAGTACCTTTTCCCCCATAGTAACCTCTAAATGAAAATAGACATAGAGATCTTAGTAACTACTACTCAGTTTTATAAAGAAATAGAACCAATCTAGAAGTCCTTCAAAGATGAATGGATAAAGAAAATGTGGCACACATATATGCACAGAAATTTTATTTAGCCATAAAGAATGAAACCACACCTGAGAGAAAACAATGGAACTGGACAAAGATCATTATCTTACAAGAAATATGGCAGACTCAGATAAATACTGCATTTTTCTCATAGACTAAATCTTGATGTGAATTCTGTATGTGTGTGTGACAGAGAGAAAGAGACAAGAGAGAGAGAGAGAATGTGTTTGTGCATGTAAAACGTGGAAGTAAAAAGTGGATTAAACTAGGAAGAGATCTTTAAAAGGGGAAAGGACAAGAGAACCAAAGGGAGAATAACGGACTACGCGGGACATGAAAGCAAACAGGATATTTGGGAGAAGGAAGGGGATTAGTAAATCAGAGGTGGGAAGTGGAAGAGAGGGCAGAGTAAGAACAAAGTATGACATAATGACACACTGTAACATGATTTTTATGCTAAATTAAACAGTTAGTAAAGGGAGCACACCAGTGGGTGAACAGTATAATTACTCACATACAGCAAGGGCTAGATACACTGTTGGCTCTGGTAGAACATCAGACAGATGTGTGAGCTAATCAATGAGAATAAGAAACATCATGAGGACCAGAGACCAAGCAATGTGGCTTACAGGAGAGTGTCACACTGCAGCTGGAGACTTGGTTCTACACTGACAAACTCTTCAAAATCTGTCACTTTTGGGGCGATGTCAATAAATATTATTTTCTATCTATCCCCTAACATGCAGGTAGATGCAAAACATGACAAGTGTTATCATCCCATATAGCAACTAAAGGCTGATATAATCATAGCATATAAATTCTTACAGATTTCTACTACTACTTTGTTCATATGAACAAAAAATGTTTATATAACTTCTGTATTTTCTACTGTATAAGCCAGTTTGGAACAATTTGAGACTCTCAGCCATTTCTACCTGTCTGTCTTTGCTATCTACTCTCTGTTGGTACATGGTAATTACACAATTTCAGCTCCTCCACCTTCTGTTATTTACTCAACATTCATTCTGTGTTTATGATCTAACAGTTGGTCCCCACAATGATTTGCTATGAGGAAAGCACTGGCAATGGTGAGTGGTTTCCTGATGGGGAAAATGAAGTGAGGTTTCCGTCTTCTCCATGGTGCACATCCAGACACATCGGGAACTTTCTGTAGCCGTCTGTACTGGCTGAGTCTATGCTGCTGGTAACACATGTCCCTCCCTACACAGGCGAGGTCTTGCTTTCAAAGATACCACAAAGGTCAAGCATAAATTATGTTACAGACCTCAACTGTAGGAGCTGTCCAGGAAGCGATGGGAACACAGACTCTAAAGGCTGCAATCAGAAATAGGGAGTAATGTCTGTATGCTTCGACAGAGAAAAATAATGAGGAATTCAAATGTGAATGGAAAATCAGGAGTCATTTACATATGTTATGATGACTGTTCAAGAGCTCCTACATTGCACCTTGACATTTAAAGAAATTCTAGATATTTCAACTTAAATTAGCTACAGAAGTTCTGCAGAACTGAACAGTTGCCGCTGAAAATGTCTCCCAGGAATCTGCCCTATTTACCTACCAGTATAAAGCACACCCAGCTAGAGGCCCACAGCACTTACTTCAATATATCCCAGCATTTCTGAAGAAGTTACCCTCTTGAGTGACATGGAGCTGGAGCACCCAGAATGATTCACCCAAATTCAATACAACAAATAAAGCACTTCCGCTACCAAAGCCCCTTTTACATATTCAGGCCATCACAGCTTTTACTTTTAGGTAGGGGCTCAAGGCACATGAAATAATAATCATAAATAATTAAATGTTAATTTGTATTTACATGTATGGAATTTACACAACTATAATCATTATGCACATTGAAAGCAGCTCCCCAGGGCCCCATTATTTCATCTCTTGTTGGTGCCGATAACAAGATAGCAAATAGTTCCTTCCATGTCTACCGATGCTGAGGATCAAAGGTGACTTCTGTCAACATAGGTGAGTGTAGACAACTTGTATGTGTTGCTAAGATAAGCTTCCATTTCATTCTGAGTCTGAAATGTCAGTGACCTACATCTTTCCAACAAGATCTGCACCCTGCCAAGGAGCAGGGTGAGAAATCTGATCTATTAAAAATGCTTGTGAAGAAATCATCCTTGCTAGGTATCCATTCTACAAAGAGTCAGCAAGTGGCACTGTCAGGTACAGAGGATTGTAAAGAATTCATAAGAGCCATACAGAGCTGGAGAAGGTCAGTGTCCTCCAAATAATGGGATAATTATTATGCCCTAACTTCGTGCAGAGCTAAACAGGAGTTGTCAAGGCCATTTAAATAAAAGAATCAACTAGAACCAACAGGAACATGGCCAGGGAAACTTCTTGGATTCCTAATCACATAGTATCAGATATCGTGGATGATGTCATGATGAAGGGACAATCTCACAGATCAATGGGTGTGGATAAAAGTACAAAGGACAGGGACACAGCAGCCCAGCTTTCCACACAGCATCCAGAGCAGGAGCAGCAGGTAGGGGCCGGTCAAACAGGAGCCTTGGAGACAGATGAGCTCCCTGATTGGCCCGGCCTGCTGTGAGCACCTCAAGCGCTAAAGCCATGACTCTGGCAGAGCCAGCACTTACCACTTGCATTGAGTGAGAGGAACCATGCAGGAGGATGATAACCGGGATGGGATAAAAATCTGTCAACTTTTGGCCCTGCCCAGGACCTGTTCTAGCTTAGAAATAGAAGAAGGGAATAATAGAAAAATTTATAGAAATAAAGTCAGAGAAACATTCAACTGGAAGCTGGAGAACACACACAACACAACAGCAGAATAGCATGACTGCCGGTTCACACGGCTGCCCTCAAACATGTAACACAACACAACAACAGAATAGCATGAACCACAGAAAGAACCCGACAATGAGATTCACCATTGTGGCTCACACCAACCACCAGAGAGAAACATGTCCCAACCGGAACTGCCCTCATTTGCAGAGTGACAATTACATGCCTGAAAACGGCAGGGGTTGGTCATAATGTAAGATCTACGTGAAAATGGAAGCCGCACAACCCATTGCCACAGTTAGATGGTACTTCAGACACCGCCATAACTGCTACACTTTGCTCTATCCATTCTGGTATAAAGTACTCATTTTTTCACTAGCTTGCCAAATCCCCTATCCAAAACTGTTCACAGGAGCCAGTAACCTGGGCAAGAGCAGGCCTGAGAGATGGTGAACTCCACAGAAGCAGGAACAGATCCAGATCAGGGACATTTGCGGAAGCAGGACTGGGCCGGTGACCTAGGCTGGAACAGACCTGAGGTGACGAGCTCCATGGTAGCGGGGCTGAGCCAGCAACCTGGGCAGGAGCAGACCTGAGACAGCGAACTCCATAGAAGCAGGTACAGGGGAGCAACTGCTGAGCAAGTGGGCCAGAGGCAAACACTGCTGTGGGTCAGGGCATGAATCAAGGACCTTTGAGTGAGTAGACTTGAGCCCTCAGGACCCCTGCTGGTCTGGGCACACTCGAATGTGGGACCTCCAGGAAGTAAATCAAGCCAGACCTTTGAAGGACCAACCCCAAGACAAGGACCTCTGCAGGAGCAGATCCACACCAGGGACATTTACAGAAAACAGATCTGAGCCAGCAAACTAGACCAGAGACAGCAAACTCCATGGGAACGAAGCACACACCAGGAGCACTGAGCAACCTCCAGGAACAAGGAGTGAAAAATGGGGTAACTAGAACTGTAGGACTGACTGCACCACATGGAACAACCATCTGAGCCTTGGATCCACTGGCACCTAGAAGATTGATCACCAGAGTCACAGACAGCCCCAACCACACCTATTAGAGGAAAAGACGAGTAGACAAAGTAAAAGCACACACAACACCACAAACAACAACACGACACCAGTAAAACCTAAAGATCCTACAACAGCAAGACTTGAACAACCAAATATTGATGAAGCAGAGGAAAATGACCTAAAAAATAACTTCAGGAGAATGTTTGAAACTCTTAAAAAGGAAATGAGAAAGTCCCTCAAAGAAATGGAGTAAAAGACAAACAAAAAATTGGAAGCCATCAGCAAATCCCTTTAAAAAAAAAACAAGAAAAAGCAATTAAACATATGAAAGAAACTATTCAAGACTTAAAAACTGAAATAGAGACAATAAAGAAAACACAAGCAGAGGGAATAATAGAAAGAGAAATCATAAAAAAAACGATCAGGAACAACAAATGCAAGCATGAACAGTAGACTACAAGAGATGGAAGGGAAAATCTCAAGCGGTAAACATACAATAGAGGGAACTCATCAGTTAAAGAAAACATTAAATCTAACAAAACCTTAACCCAAAATATCCAGGAAAGATAGGACACCATGAAAAGGGAGAAATTAGCCGGGCGGTGGTGGCGCACGCCTTTAATCCCAGCACTTGGGAGGCAGAGGCAGGCAGATCTCTGTGAGTTTGAGACCAGCTTGGTCTACAAGAGCTAGTTCCAGGGGGCTCCAAAGCCACAGAGAAACCCTGTCTCGAAAAACCAAAAGAAAAAAAAAAAAGAAAGAAAAGGGAGAAATTAAACAATTCCTAAAATTCAATGAAAATGACCATACAACATACCCAAATTTATGGGGTACAATGAAAGCAGTGTTAAGAGGCAAGTTCATAGCACTAAACGCCTACATAAAGAAGCTGGAAAAAAAAAATCACACACTAGTGAAATAACAGAACATTTGAAAACTTTAGAATGAACAGAAACAAACTCACCCAAGAGAACTAGACAGCAGGAAATAATCAAACTGAGAGCTGAAATCAACAAAATAGAAAGAAAACAATACAAAGATTCAATGAGACAAAGAGTTGGTTCTTTGAGAAAAATCAACAAAATAGACAAACCTTTATCCAAACCAACCAAAAGGTAGACAGAGAATATCCAAATTAAAAAAATCAGAAATGAAAAGGGGGACATAAAAAAAGACAGGAGGAAATACAGAGAATCATCAGGTCATATTTCAAAAACCTATACTCCTCAAACTTGGAAAACTTAAAGGAAATGGACAACTTTCCGGATAAATATCACTTTCCAAATTAAATCAAGACCAGATAAGCAAATTAAACAGACCTATAACTATTTAAGAAATAGAAACAGTCATCAAAAGACTCCCAACCAAAAAAAAAAAAAAAAAAAAAAAAAAAAAAAAAAAAAAAAAAAAAAAAAAAAGCCCAGGAACAGATAGTTTCAGTTCAGAATTTTGTAAGATTTTCAAAGAACTAATACCAATACTCCTCAAACTGTTCCACACAATAGAAACAGAAGGAACATTGCCAAACTCTTTTTATGAGGCTACAATTACCCTGATACCCAAACTACATACAGACATTACTAAGAAAGAGAATTAGAGACCAATCTCACTCATGAACATTGATGCAAAAATACTAAATAAAATACTAGCAAATCGAATCCAAGAACACATCAGAACCATCATCCACCATGATCAAATTGGCTTCATCCCACAGATGCAGGGATGGTTCAACATACGAAAATCAGTCAACATAATCCACCATAAAAACAAGTTGAAAAATAAAAACCACATGATCATCTCATTAGATGCCGAAAGAGCTTTCAACAAAATACAACATCCCTTTATGATAAAGGTCTTGGAGAGAGCAGGGAGACAAGGAACATACCTAAACAGAATAAAAGCAATAGACAGCAAGCCAACAGCCAACATCAAACTAAATGTAGTGAAACTAACAGCGATCCCACTGAAATCAGAAACGAGACATGGTTGTTCACTCTCTCCATATCTATTCAATATTATTCTTGAGGTCCTAACTAGAACAATAAGACAACAAAAGGAGATCAAGGAGATACAAATCGGAAAAGAAGAAGTCAAACTCTCAAAATTTGCTGATGATATGTACATAAGCGACTCCAAAAATTCTACCAAGGACCTTCTACAACTCATAAACACTTTCAATAATGTAGGATACAAGATTAACTCAAAAAAATCAGTAGCACTCCTATATACAATGGTAAATGGGCTAAAAAAGAAATCGGAGAAACATCACCTTTCACAATAGCCACAAATAGCATAAAATATCTCAGAGTAACTCTAACCAAACAAGTGGAAGACTTGTGTGACAAGAACTTTAAATCTTTGAAGAAAGAAATTGAAGACACTAGAAAGTGGAAAATCTCCCATGCTCTTGGGTAGGTAGATTTAACATAGTAAAAATAGCAATCTTACCAAAAGCAATCTACAGATTGAACGCAATGTCCATCAAAATCCCAGTAAAATTCTTCACAGACTTCGAAAGAATGGTACTCAACTTCATATGGAAAAGCAAAAAACCCAGGATAGCCAAAACAATCCTGTACAATAAAAGAATTTCTGGAGGCATCACAATTACTGACTTCAAACTCTACTACAGAGCTAGCGAGAACAGCCTGGTATTCGCATAAAAACAGACAGGAGGAACAATGGAACTGAATCGAAGACCCAGATATTAATCCACACACTTTTGAACACCAAATTTTTGAAAAAGAAACAAAAAATATCAAATGGAAAAAAGAACGTATATTTAACAAATGGTGTGGACATAACCGGATATCAACATGTAGAAGAATGAAAATAGACCCATACTAACACCATGTATAAAACTCAAGTCCAAATGGATCAAAGACCTCAACATAAAGTCAGCCACACTGAACCTTACAGAAGAAAAAGTGGGAAGTACACTTGAACGCATTGGCACAGGGAACCACTTCCTAAATAGAACCCCAGCAGCACAGACACTGAGAGAAACAATTAATAAATGGAACCTCCTGAAACTGAAAAGCTTCTGTAAATCAAAGGACATGGTCAACAAGATAAAACGACAGCCTACAGAATGGGAAAAGATCTTCACCAACCCCACATCAGACAGACGTCTGATCTCCAAAATATACAAAGAACTCAAGAAATTGGACACCAAAAGAACACATAATCCAATAAAAAAAAATGGAGTACGGACCTAAACAGAGAACTCTCAACAGAGGAATCTAAAATGGCTGAAAGACACTTAAGGAAATGCTCAACATCCTTAGTCATCAGAGAAATGCAAATCGAAACAACTCTGAGATTCCATCTTATACCTGTAAGAATGACCAAGATCAAAACCACTGACAACTTAAGGTGGAGAGGTTGTGAGGAAAAGAGAACACTTCTGCATTGCTGGTGGGAATGTCAGTGTGGCGATTTCTCAAAAAATTAGGAAACAACCTTCCTCAAGACCCAGTAATACACTTTTGGGTATATATCCAAAGGATGCTCAACCATTCCACAAGGACATGCGCTCAACTATGTCCATAGCAGCATTGTTTGTCATAGCCAGAATCTGGAAACAACCTATAAATGACCCTCGACCGAAGAACGGATAAGGAAAATATGGTACATTTACACAGCAGAAAAAAATAACGACATCTTGAAATTTGCAGGCAAATAGATGGATCTAGAAAACATCATTTTGAGTGAGGTAACCCAGACCCATGTATGTACTCATGCATAAGTGGGTTTTAAACATAAAGCAAAGTAACCAGCCTACAAATCACAATCCCAGAGAACCTAGACAACAAGGAGGATCCTAAGAGAGACTTACATAGATCTAATCTACATGGGAAGTAAAAAAAAGACAAGATCTCCTGAGTAAATTTGAAGCATGGGGACCATGAAAGAGGGTTGAAAGGGAGGGGAGCAGAGGAAAATGTAGAGCTCAATAAAAATCAATAAAAAAATATTTTAAAAAACCGTTCACAGAGCCCCACAGGTAATTAAAAGCAGACATTTATTCTCTTTTGCCTCTTCTCTCTGAGAAATGAATAAAGCTAATTTGTTTTTCAGCAGACAATGAAACCTTCAAATCCCCAGAACCTATGTGCATGCAGCCATGCTGGCCAGGCTCACTGTTGTTCACCACAGGACTTTTGCAGCATAATCATGCCAGGTGTATTGCTAATTTCTGCTACTGTACTCTACACTCCCTCAAGTTAAAAGGTTATTACTTTACTCTTTCATCTCTAGTACCTTTCTCTTTTTCTTCTTTTCCTTTTTGTTTTGTCTGTTTCTTTGATTGAAACAGGGTCTCACCATGTAGCTCTGGCTGACCCAGAATTTACTATATAGACTAGGTTGGCCTTAAACTCACAGATCTGTCTGCCTACCTCTGTCTCGCAAGTGTTGGTATTAAAGTCATGTTCTGCTGTTCCTGGTCTAATACTTTTCTTAAGCCTGAAATAAATGGATATAAATAAATACTGACAAAAAATTTTATTCCTTGCCCTAACGTATGAAAAGTGTCAGTGGCAGACAAGGCAGATGATCAAACAGACAAACTAAGGCTGTTTCACAGATTTCTATTATCTAAAGATGTATCTCTGAAATAAGGAAAAATAATGAGTCTCTGTTCATTTTTTGTCTGATTGATGTGTCCAGTGGTGAGAGGGGAGCCAAAAAAATCCTGGGCAACAAAAGAACATCTGGAGGCATCACAATCCCTGACTTCAAACTATACTACAAAGCTACAGTACTGAAAACAGCCTGATACTGGCATAAGAACAGACAGGAGGACCAGTGGAACCAAACAGAAGACCCGGATATCAATCCACACATCTTCGAACACCTGATCTTTGATAAAGAAGCAAAAAATATCAAATGGAAAAAAGAAAGCATATTCAACAAGTGGTGCTGGCATAAATGGATATCAACATGTAGAAAAATGAAAGTAGACCCCTATCTATCACCATGTACAAAACTCAAGTCCAAATGGATCAAAGACCTCAACATAAAGCCGGTCACACTGAACCTTATAGAAGAGAAAGTGGGAAGTACGCTTGAACGCATTGGCACAGGGAACCACTTCCTAAATAGAACCCCAGCAGCACAGACACTGAGAGAAACAATTAATAAATGGGACCTCCTGAAACTGAAAAGCTTCTGTAAAGCAAAGGACACGGTCAACAAGATAAAATGCCAGCCTACAGAATGGGAAAAG
>PVIU01005889.1:0-38211 GCA_004026605.1 Ondatra zibethicus
CTTCTTCTTCTTCTTCTTCTTCTTCTTCTTCTTCTTCTTCTTCTTCTTCTTCTTCTTCTTCTTCTTCTTCTTCTTCTTCTTCTTCTTCTTCTTCTTCTTCTTCTATAACCTATCCAGTTTTGAGCTGCCCATAAACTCCTGGGTGTGGGGTCATCCACTGGAGCTCCACCTACCTACCAGGGACCACACCCTTAAAGAAACTCAGTCTCCCTCCCCTAAGAGCATCAGCTGTCAACAGGGCCTCAGCCGCGATGGGGGCTCCTGCGTCCCTCCCCACGCTATGCTAGAATGTTTACTTGATCTTGTGCCAGCCGTGTGCAGGAAACCACAGCTCTGTGAGCTAAGGAATGACACTGTCTTAGCATGTCCAGAGGACATGGTTTCACTTCAGTCGCCCCCAAACTCTGGCTCTTACAATCCCCCTTCCACTTCCTCTATGGCCCTCCAGTCTTAGAGGAGAGAATGTGACATTTGCGTATTTTTATTTTATGTGTATGAGTTTGCATGTATGCATATGTCTACTCATGCAACTGGTACCCGTGGAGGCAAGAAGAGGATGCCAGAGCTGTCAGAACTGGAGTTACGGATGGTTGTGAGCCACTGTGTGTGCTGGGAACTGAACCTTGGTCTTCTGCAAGAGCAGTCAGTGCTCTTAAGAGCTGAGCCATGACTCCAGCTCCAGAAGCCTTAGATTCTGAGCTAGGGTCTAGCCGCACAGCCTAGTGCGGTCTCAAAGACATGGTCCTCTTACCTGGTGACCCTCCAGGAAGCAGAGGGAGCCAGAGAGAAGCCCAGAACAAGGTATGGATCTCAAGGACATCCTCATCTTGACCTAGCTCTCCCAACAAGGTTTCTCCATGAAAGTGCCCATCACCTCCCAATGGTGCCAACAAATGTTCAATCCATCAGTGAATTAACCCATTGATTAGGTTAGAGCCCTCACAACCCCTTCAGCTCTCAGTGGCCAGATCCACTAGCTGGGGCCCCACTAGCTGGGGACCTAGCCCTCAACATATGAAGCATTTTGTTCGAGAAGGCACTTCACAGCCACAAGGTAACAGATGTGGACATTGTGTAACAATGCACAGTATCTTCCCCTGGGTCACATGAAACCACTTGGCAGCATTGTATCAGTTTCTACTTCTTCCTGCAAACAGAGTTCTAATGCTCCCATTCTTGCCAGAACAATATCATCAGATTGAAATTCTGGCCAATCTGATGAATGTGAAATGGTGCCCTTGTTGAAATTTCCTCAAAATATGTTCATCAAATTTTTAAGTCCATAGGAGCTGCTTAACAGCCCTGCTCACAGTCCTCAGTAAAGTTATCTTTCTAGAGGTTTTTTTTTTGTTTTTGTTTTTTTTTTTTTTTGAATTCTGAATTCTGGGTATAGATATTTCCTTGGACATATACATTGCAAATATTTTCCCCCAACATCAACTCTAGGACCTTGAACTCCTAAGTCTTTTGTTGTCCAGAAGTTGGGCCTTTTATATGAATGAATACACTCCTCTTTGACACTTATTTTTGTATATTTTAAGAAGGCCTGGCCACCTTTTCTTACAAAAGTTTTAAACTTTTGAGCTGGACAGATGGCTCAATCGGTAAAATGCTTGCTATACAAGATAAGGACCTGAGTTTGGATCCCCAACACCATGTAAAAAGCTGGACGTGGGGGCTAGAAGGGCGGCTTAACAGTTAAGAGTTCATATAGCTCCTGCCAAGGACCCGAGTTCAGTTCCCAGGCCCATATCAGGTGGCTCACAGCTGCCTATAACTATATCTGTAGAGGATCTGTTGTAGCCATTGTCACCTGAACTCTCATACCTATATCCCATATCACAATACACATAATAAAAAAAATCTTAAAAATATTAAAGCTGGAGATGGCAGTGCACACCAGTAATGCAATTGCTGAAGAGGCAGAGGCAGGAGGATAGCCAGATCAAAAAGCTCCAAGTTCAGTGAGAGACTCTAAGTCAAAAAATAAGACTTCTGGGCACTACATGCATATATACACATGTACCCATGCACATGCACAAATATACACACATATGCAAACATATGTGTCCATAAAATGTGAAACAAGAAAACGCGCAAATGTGCACATACCTAAACATAGGCTTGCACACACAGATGCCCACATGCAAATGTGCAAACATGCAAACTGCACACACAAACATTTTAAACGCTTGTTTTTTCACTATTAGATTTTAACTCATCTGGATTTTATTTTCTATGTGACATGAATTACGGATTCAATGTTATTCTTTTCTGCTTGGACCCAACTGTGCCCAGCACATTTGCTGAACACTTTCTCCCTGGTGTGCAGCGCTAGCCTGTCAAACGTAAAGGTTTTGAAATGCTAGAGTATTATCGTTCAGCACTCTGGTCTGTTCCTCTGACCTGCTGTCTAACAGGGCATCTTAATAACAACAACCATGAACTTGATAAACAATGCTTTAGAATAAATCCTGATAGTCTTAAAACTTTCCTGGCTATTCTTGACTCTTTGTTTTTCTATATAAGCTTACATTGATCTGTTTGTGTGTGTGCATCTTCCTGCCATGGATGCCTATAGAGATCAAAGAAAATTCTCAGGAGGTGATTCTCTCCTCCGTCATGCTGATACTGGAGGATCAGACACAAGACAACAGGCTTGGCGACAAGTCCCTTTCCTCGCTGAACTATCTCATGAACCCAATACAGTTCATTTTTTAAGTTAGATTTCTCATTGGTCATCAATGATATACATGAATGCTATTGTTTTTCCCAGCCAATTTCAGGACTACTTACTTAGTTACAATAATAAAAATTGGATTATGAAGTGCATTATGGAAACAAAAGAAGCAAACTCAAATGGTAACACTTGGCACAACCCACTAACATACTGTTCTGAAAGTGGAACACTACAAGAACAAAACAATTTCCATGGTTGCCAAGGTTGCTAGCTCACAAAGGGTGACTACAGAGCTGTGTGAGCAACTTTGGGGACCTTGACTGTGGTGTTGTTTATTCAATTTTATAAGCTCCTAATACTTAGATTTGAGTTCACACTGAAAAAACCCCTCGCCAAGAAGGGTGGGTGCATTTTACTAACGTGGCCTCCATAAATTAGGCACTTAAAAACACAAAAGTTGCAAGTGTCATGGTTTCATTTTAATTCATGGCAGAGTAAAATTCCATTGCATGCATGTACCACATTTTTCTTATTCACTCCACTATTGATGGGCTTTAGGCTGCTTCCATCCCCAGCTGTGGTGAGCAGTTCCGTGGTAAGCAAGGATGAGATGGTGTCTTGTGATAGGACTTGGATTCCTCTGAGTATGTGCCCAGGAGTGGTGTAGCTGGGTCATCTGGCAGGTCTATTTTTAGTTCTTAGAAACTTCTATACTAACGGCTGCACAATGAATACTCATTGTACAGATTGAGGTATCTCCCCAGCCTGGATCTTAGGGGTGTGTGTGTGTGTCTGTGTATGTGTGTATGGGTCTAAATCATAAAACTAGATAGAAAGGGGAGGGGACTATGAGAATAAAAAGGTCTCGGAGCAGGATTGGAGAGGGGAAAGAAGACCACAGAACACATGGACATGGAAGAGGAGCAGGGGCTACTGTACTCTATGGGGCAACAGGAAGGAGGTAGGGGTTGGGGAAGAGAGTAGGCGATCAACAGGATGAAAAATGTGTGAGGGTGCTAAAGGGGAATCCACTGGTTTGTACAGCAACCTAAAAACCAAACACAAACACTTTGGGTAGAATTCATGCCCATCAGTGAACTGTGTGCGCATAGCTCAAAAAATGGAGAAAGCTGACTTTATGTCCGCCTCCACACTGAGACAATCAGGATATGGTGATGTCAGAGAGCCCAGGCGTGACAAGGCAAAACTCACAGAACCTGCGTTGCATCTCCAAGGCTCAGTGGCACTGAGTCCTGAGAGTCTCAGACACGTGATGACACTGAAACCCCGGCCTTTCCCCCACCTCTGCAGGGAACGTTCTTACTCACCATGGGTACCCAAAAGCTACTGCTCCACAGAGCTGCTCTGAGCACAGCGCTTCAGGTTCCCACAACACAGAAAGCCACCTGGGCTTGGTTGCCGTGGTCCCAACCCTAGGGCTTCTACTTACCCATCATGACCTTCTAATAGGCTGGAGGGAGACAACGGGAAAGCAGCAGGCCTGGCTCTCTGTGTATTTGGCTCTTCAGAGATTTATGTGTGGTGTGTTTACTACACGCGAGAAGCTTGATAGGCAAACTTATCAGCAAACATAATCTCTAACCTTCATTGAAGTCAGGTACTATTGTTTTTCTCATAAGACAGGTGAAAAACTAAGATTCATTGAATTCAAATAATTTCACAATTAGGCAGGGTGCCAGACTCTAGCCTGGTGGTGGTGACCCCACTGCCTCTCTCCTCACCGCTATGACATACGGCCCTCCCGACTCCACACTGTAAAGTGTGGCGTCTGCCAGTGGTCCCCGAGTGAAGGAAGGAGTAGGAGGAAGAGAGGGAGGATATGGGGCTCAGTGGTTAACAGTACTGGCTGCACCCAAATCAAAGTGTTTGACAATCACCAGTGACTCTAATTTGAGAGGATCTGACACCTTCCTCTGGCTTCTTCTGGCACCTGTGCTTATGTGGTGCACACACATTAAGGTGTACACTCAGACACACACACACACACAGACACACACACACAGACACACACACACAGACAGACACATACACACAGGCAGACACACACACAGATACACACACACATCTTTAAAAAATAAAAACCAGCCAGGGGGAGAGCATTGTCAACTATCTTTTACCAACTATCTTGTTTAACACAAGCCTTCTTTGGTCCTGTGTTAAATATTAATTTCTTGGCAATACACAGCAGTATGGCTACAGGGTCTAAGTACATGAAGGGTCACCCAAGTGAGCTGCTTTCTCAGGCTGAACTGATCTTGGCAGAAAAGAAAGAGGCGGGGGGGCTGGAGAGATGGCTCAGTGGTTAAGAGCACTGGCTGCTCTTCCAGAGGTCCTGAGTTCAATTCCCAGCAACCACATGGTGGCTCACAGCCATCTATAATGAGATCTGGTGCCCTCTTCTGGCGTGCAGGCATACATGGAAGGAATGTTGTATACATAATAAATAAATAATTAATTTAAAAAAAAGAAAAAAGAAAGAGGGAATGTCCCTGCTCACCTTGGCATGTGCTTCTGCCAGCCCATCTGCAGCCCTCCTTCTCCCAGCGTTCCAAGTGTGTATTTCTCTCTGCAGATCTTCACTGACTAAAGGACACACACGTCCCCCTGGCCTATCCCTGTCATGCACTGTGTTGGCTATCTGGTGACAACCTTTAAGACCCTAAAATGATGGAGGTTCCTTTCCCCATCTACGAAGGAAAACCCGAGCTACAGAGCGACCAGGGAGCTGCTAAGACCTTCCCCAGTCCTGTAGGAGTGAAACCCAGGCCTTTCATCTCCAAGGCCTGTGCAGCCTTTCTGAGAGAGAGAAAGTCATTTCTCAGAACTATGTGCATTGTGTCTAAAGGAAAAAAACACATTTAAATTGGATTATGGAAAACACAAGACTGAAAAGTCTGATCCAAGCAGGAAACCAACATTCTGGAAATCCTGAATTCACGCTGTTAAACTCTATAATCCAACCCACTCAACTCCTGCTCACATTTCTGAATCCTTTTTCTCATTTGTTTTTGTTTGAAATATAAATTGTAGAGAGTTCTATTCTTAAGATGCTGTTTGTGGTTAGAAAGAGACTGGGCTTAGATGTCAGACTTGAGTTTGAATCTGACTCCATCAGTAACTAGTTATGAGACTGGAGGCATGTCTCTTAACGATTTTGCATCCGTTTCCTTGACTACAATGGGCAAGAACACCTATTTACAACAGCCACTAAGAAGCTCAATGAGGAGGTAAAGATTTAATAGCCCAAACAAATAGCATATGACTCACAACTACTAGTTTCTTTCGCTACTATTTCGTCTCAGAAATAGTAATTTCAAATCCCTATTCTTTTAACCACAAAAACCCTTTTTCATTCAACGATTCAATCGGGAAATGGTGCAGTGGGGGAAAGAATCACTTGTCCTGCCAGCCTGACAACTCGGGTTCTCCCCATGGCACCATATAAATGCCGGATGTGGGGGCGTGCATGTGTAATCCTTCACGCCTACAAGATGAGCACAGCGCAGGAAGGAGAGAACTCTCTCACACACACACACACACCCCTGCACACACAGATACCTGTACAAACACACATACACACCTGCATAAATACACATGCAGTTTTTTTTAAAAAAAAAAAAAGGAAAAAGAAAAATTAAGCATTTACTGTGTGTCCTGGGTCCCCTGGTAGGAAAAGCATCCAGCAAACAGATAATTATATAATAGCTGATTAACAAAGATCAGCCTGGTGAATCCTACCAGCTCTGTTTTTGTTTGCTCAGAGTTTTAAGAGAGAATCTCATGCTGTAGCCCAGGCTGGCCTGGAACTCACTATGCAGTGCAGGTTGGCTGTGAATTCACAGTCCTCCTCCTGCCTTGGCCACTTGAATGTTGGGATTACAATCATGGTCACCACACCCTCCTGGGTCTGTTCTAAAGAAAGGAAAACATTCTTTTTGAGTAACAGCTCCATGGCTGACTATATCCAAGCCCATTTCCCTTTCCAGATCTGAGAGCCAAACGCAACCCCTGTTTGGGAGGAGGAGTCCCTTGCTACCAGGACCACAGTTCATTATTCCAGAAGACTTCCTTTAATGCCCCCCACCAGGTACATGTTTTGGGGATCCCTGTCTGTGCCATTAAAGAAGGGGAGGGGAAAGTTCAGGGAGCTCTCTACTCTGGACTTGTGCAGTTCAAGTCAGCAGGTATCTGTGGGCTTTCTAGGCATTTATCTGCTCAGTAAGTGGCTCTCATGGCTCCCACCCAGCAGGTGCTCATGTCTAACCATCTCTGAGGTCTGCACCATATGCACAAGTCAGTCTGAAGGGAGGAGCCAAGGGACTGACTTTAAGGACAGCCATGGAACAGGACAAACCTTATGGATGCCGACAACAGGTGACACCAGATGCTGACACCCACAGTAGTCAGGTAAAGGGGTCTCTAACACAGGAGACAACTAAGATTTCAGAAGGGTGAGTTCATTCATTTACTCGTTCACTCATTCATTCATTTATTCAACCAACAGGTCCCCACTCTGTATCATGTTCAACAGAAGGTCACAGAGCTGCTATGTTTGAGCTGGCTTCAAACAATCTGCCTGACTTCAAACTGCTCTTTCCAATCCCATTTGATGCTCCAAAAAGAGCAGAGCACCTGCTAACCATGGGCGGAGCTCTAAGCTCAGTATTTAGCACTGCCAAACAAACAACAACAAACGTCAATGTTTTTTCTAAACACTTTATACCTAGGGCTGGCTCAGTGGTTAAGAGCATTTGCTGCTCTTCCAAAGGTTCCCAGCACCTGTGTCAGGCAGCTCACAACTCTCTGTCTCCAGTTCTAGGAGATCCAGTGCCTTTCATCTGGGTACCACTCTTTGGGTACCACACATAGGTAGTATTCACACACAGTCACACACATGTACATTGAAAAGAGAAAAAAAAATCAGGTTCCAGAAAATCTATCTCATGAAACCCTGAACATAAATAGACTAAGCAAGAACAGAATGTTCCCAAGGAGGTAGACTCAAGTGGGATCCTGAAGAAGGGCAGAGAGAGGTAACCAAAGTGGAGCCAGCACAATGACAGCAGAGATTCTCCCTGTGAACCAGTACCACATGGCCACTAGGGATTGGTGTGCCTGTTTTAAACATTCACCCCCTCTCCCCACCCCCATCCCACCGCCGGCCTACATGCCAAGCCATTCTAGGCTGATAAGGGGAAGTGAACGGTCTAAATGCAAGTAAGCGATGTAAGAAGCGTCTGGCATTCTTCTGGCTCCCAGTATGGCAGGGACCCCTCTGCCTCACGTAGGAAAGTTTCTGCCTTATGAACCTGGAACCATCATGTTTTATGCTGAGTTTCAGTTTCCCTTGCAGCAGAGTTTCATACCGTCCATCCATCAGACACACTGCCCAGGTATGAATCCAGGCCCTTGCATCTCCTTGCTCATATGCGGAGACTGAATCCCTTATGCATACGAGCCCATGACACCATGTGAAACTATTACCAAATGAGGCTAGTCTGATGGGTTCCATTGCTGAATTCCTCTTCTGTTAGCATCTGCCAACTGGCATACCTATAAGCCCTCAGGCAGATGAGGCAGGAGGACTATGAATTGGAGGTTAGCTTGAGTTACGGAGTAAGATTCCATGTTAAAATCATCATCATCACACAAGTTAACAGAGTCGCAACTGAGCCCCCAAAGTGGTTCCCACAGAGATATTTACACACCTGTGTTCCCAGTAACACAATTTGCAGCAGTCAGGAAATGGAAGTGAAGCAGATACATTAAATTCTCAGAAAGCCAATAATCAACAAAAAACAAACAATACAGACAAACCGGGGGAGTTGCTTGAGAAGTATAGAGAGTTTTTCAGTGTCCAATCTCGCAATGGGCAAAATTCTGCTGACAACATACTTATGTATAACAACATACTTATGTATGACAACATACTTATGTATAACAACGTAAGTATGTACCACTAGTAAAATGTCATTTGAGATGAGTGCTAGCTCAGGGGCAATGCAAACCTTTTTAAAAGTAGTCCTGGTTTCTTAGAAGGGAAAATGGCTGTGTATTATGTTCCATTTGGAAGTTACCCAGTATGGTGGTTCGAATAGGAATGCCCCCCATGGACTCATGTATTTGAATGATTGGTCATAGGGAAGAACACTATTTGGAGGTGTGGCTTTGTTAGAGGAAGTATGTCACTGTGGAGGCGGGCTTTAAGTCTCACATGCTCAAGACATACCCAATGGGGCAGACTCTTTCCATTGCCTGGGGATCAAGATGTAGGACTCTCAGCTACCTCTCCAGCACCATGTCTATCTACATGCTGGCAAGTTCCATCATAGTGACAATGGACAAAACCTCTGAAACTGTAAGCCAGCCCCAATTAAATGTTTTCCTTTATAAGAGTTGCCATGGTCATGGTGCCTCTTTACAGCAACAGAAACCCTAACTAAGAGACCCAGCAAACATGTTCCTGTTGGGGCTGAGGGTGTGGCTTAGTGGTCCAATATGCACTTTGCATGCTCAAGGACCTGGGTTCAATGTCTAGTACAAAAAAGAAAAGAAAGAGAAAAAGAGATGATGAAAGTCATGTTTCAACTAGAAAAAAAATGTTTTTTGAGACAGGATCTCTTGTATTCCAGGATGGTTGAGCTCCAACTCACTGTGTAGCCAAGAATGACCTTGAATTTCTGATCCTCTTGCCTCTACCTTCCAGATGCTGGGGTATTTACTATTAAGACTGGTTTATGTGGTTCTGGGGATTGAACCCAGGGACGCAAACATGCTAGGCAAGCCAAGTTATATCCCAAGCCTAACATGTTCTAATATAGGCATTTATATATTTATTTGATTTTTAAAAATTTCATATATATAATTACATACATACACATATATTGTGGTGTGTGTGTATGTGTGTGGGTCTGTATGTATATACGTGTGTGTGTCTCTGTGTGTGTATGTGTGTGTGATGTGGGTTGGGGTGTGCATATCACAGTGCACATATGGATGTCAGAGGGGAACTTTGGGAGTCAGTTCTCTCTTTCCACTGTGGGTTCCCTGGATCAAACTCAGACCATCAGGCTTACAGGACAAGTACTTCTATCCACTGAGCCATCGTTCTGGCTCTCTCTCTTCATACACACACACACACACACACACACACACACACACACACACACACTCTCTCTCTCTCTCTCTCACACACACACACACACACTCACACACACACACAGGCACACATGGAACAATTGGAATTTATTAAGGCACAAAAGGTGCTTGGGAAGAAAGTAAACATCCAAGAACATAGGTGTGGTCTTCTCAAAGGAGAGCCATCTATGTGTTTTGTTTTTGTATGCAAGGCAGTCAACAAAAGCTCTGCTGTCTCTACCTGAAATGGAGGAAGAATTAGGGGAAAGAATATTATGTTCAGGCCTGAAACTAAGTTTCACTTGCTCTTGGGGGGACAAAGACCCTGTGAAAGAGGGATGCTGGGCTCACATCCAGAATGCCACTCTCATTAGACCACAACCCCCTGTGGAAAGAAAGCCAGCTGGAAACCCGCCAGGTTCCTTCAGGGAACAAAACTGAAAATCTGAGGTGACCTCGCAGCATGTCTTAATTACGAGCAAGTGCAGAAGAGTTAGCAAGCAAACATAGTGAGGGTCAAGGGTAAGAATGCTCCTGAATGCTCCCTCCAGGCTGGGGAGCCTCGGGAAGCAGAGTGCAGTGGGATGAGAACATGACACAGGCGTCTCCTGCGGGTGAGGCAGGCAGAGGTCTGCAGGAGCAAGAGGACCTCCACCATGCTGGATAAGGTATCCAGCCTCGGGAGAAGTGAGGCCCCGATCTGGGCCACAGAGACACTATGCTTTAAAGGGAAGTTATATTTTTAAGATTTATTTTCATCATTTGTATATGTGTGTGTGCACGCGTGTGCCAGTGCTCGCGGAAGCTAGAAGAACATGTCAGATCCCATGGAGCTGGAGGTACAGGTAGTTGTGAACCACCAGACATGGAAGCTGGGAACTCAACTCCTGTCCTCTGGAAAGCAGCAAATGCTCTCAACTTTTGGATCTTCCCAGCCCCAAATGGTAAATCTTTACAATGGAGTACAGCTCAAGGAGTAGGAGGTTACACTATAAACAACCAGCAGCTTGCTTTGCTTAGAAAATAAAGCCATTCCTTCCAGCACCACAGGTGAGACTTACTCTTCAACAACTGTGCCATTAGGCACTACAATGGAGAGGAAAATTCCAAGGCAGACTATCAAAAAGAGATAGCTCTGGAGACAGCTCAGCAGTTAAGAGCATTTTTTGCTCTTGCAGAGAATCTGGATCCGATTTCCAGCACTGACATAGTGGTTCATAACCTCTGTAACGCCAGTTCCAGGAATCCAGTGCCCTCTTTCGACCTCCGTGGGCATCAAACCCACATGTGGTACACATGCATACATGTAGGGAAACACACACACAAAATGAATAAATCTAATTTAAAAGTTGGCTTTGGAAATCTAAGGAGTTTTGCTTGTTCCAGAATGTAATATTGTACAGTCTTTCCACATGCGAGCTCCCAGGGTGCCATGATTATGGGTGGGCATAAGGGACAGTCCAAGTGGAGGATGCTTTCTTATTGTGATGGTTACTTTTGTCAACTTGACCCAGCTACAGTCACTGGGGAAGAGTCTCAAATGATGGCCTGTGAGCAGGTCTGGGGCATACAGATTGACTAGATTATGTTAAGGGATGTGATAAGACCCAGCCTAAAAGCAGAGGTACCATTTCCTGGACTTGGGGTCATGTACCATGGAGAAGGTGAGTTGAGCATCTGAGGCAAGCATACATGCATTTATTTTTATCTCTGCTCTTGACTGTGGATGTGACTAGTTGCCTCAAGTTCCTCCCTTGACTCCCTGCCTCCCCCAGTGATGGAATGAACTAGAATGTGGAACCACAGCCAAATAAGACCTTTCTCTCCTTTTATCACAGTGGCAGAAGGGAAACCAGGATATCATACAAGGAACCAATAAGAGAGAATCTTCACACTCTGGGGGAAACACAGGCTGAAGGGAAGTGTTGTCTTCATTTATCCTGTGGAGCTCCTGAACCTCAGGCTGCACTGTCAAAAGCAGATGACCACAGAGACTCTAGAACCTAGGGACCTTTGTGCTGGGCTGGGCTGATGACTAGATATGGCTTCCTTGATAGATGCCCAGGAGGAGTCTCTTTTATTGTAAGTCCTCTGAAAAATAGGCTGTACCCTCTGCACCGGTGGGAGAGTCATATGGGATAATATGCCAGAAGACAGCTTGAATAGGACTGGTCAACTGGTCAACCCTTGTACCTGTAGGATCTAGGACTTCTATGTGGCTAGAAAACCCAGGATAGCTATTGTAAGCAAGCCGGATTCTCCCTGAGGGGACAGGACAGGAAAGGAAACACATTTCCAGTTTGGATTTGCATTTGTGTGTGTGTTTGTTTGAGTAATCATGGGAAGGGGATCATTGTCTCCTGTGCCC
Source organism: Ondatra zibethicus (assembly GCA_004026605.1). Taxonomy (NCBI): domain Eukaryota; kingdom Metazoa; phylum Chordata; class Mammalia; order Rodentia; family Cricetidae; genus Ondatra; species Ondatra zibethicus. Next base: position 12,207 of record PVIU01005889.1, read on the forward strand.
TGGTTCATTGATTCTGGGTATGTGCCCTCAAGAAAGAGTCTGTGAGGGTCTCAGAAGACACCTGAGGCCCAGTCTGGCTTCCTCTCCAAATAAAGAGAGAAAACACCCAGCAGGGCCACACAAGACCTTTTTGTTGTATGAGTTTGACCCAAGAAGGCTCTGCTACAGTTTGAACAAAACTTCAGCCCACAGAGGGTCCCACTTCCTAGTTTAGGCTGGGGCATCATGGTGAGGCTCTGAGTATAGCTGAAGAAGCGCCCAGTCTCTAGCTTCTCTGCAGAGAGCACAGATCAACAGCTCTGCAGGCCAGCAGCATGGGGAAGGATCTGGGGTATTGGCCTGTGGGGGAGGTCAGAGCACAGGAGGCAGATCTCAGGAGAGGAAGGGGAGCTGGGGCACAGGAGACAGGCAGCTGGGGTTGAGGACTATAGGCTCAGCCCTGATCCCGGTGGTTGGTGATTTTGGGCCATCACTTTACTCCCTGGAGCTCAGTCTCACTCTTGTATCCCGGAAACACTCACCTGGTGCTTTCTATAGGGTCTGCATGCCACGATGTTCCAAAATTCTTAAGTTTTTGAGCACTTATATATGTATGCCTAAGTGAAAAATTCTACCCTGACCTCATGTAACGAGCTGCAGTCAGAATACAGGTGATGTGGGAGTCCCCTCTTTGTATGCTGTGAATACCATTGGTTAATAAAGCTGCTTTAGGCCTATTAAGTGCAGAATAGGGCACAGTGGAAATTCCAAGCAGATAGAGGAGGAGAGAGCAGGTGGAGTCAAAGAGATGCCATGTAGCTGCCAGAGGAGAAAGACTCCCGCACACCAGTACCAGTAAACCATGAGCCTTGTGGTAAAATATAAAATAATAGAAATGGGTTAATTTAAGATGTAAGAGCTAACTAGAAATATGCTTAAGCTATTGACCAAACAGTATTGCAATTAATATATTTTCTTTGTGATTATTTTGGGTTTGGGTGGCCGGGAAATGAACAAGCGGTCTCCGTCTACATATAGGAGCATAAAAGAAATTGTATAAAATTACCTCCAGCTTGTGTGATTATGGTACTTATGAAAAAAATGAATTTACTTATTTTTAAAAACATTATGTATTTATTTACTGTTATTATCAGTGTGTGTATGTATATATGTGTATATGAATGATGTCTGCGTGAGAACATGAATGCATCAGAGCATCTCCTTCCACCTTAGATCCTGGGATCAAACAACTCAGGTCCTCAGGCCTGGACAGCAAGCATTTTTTACCTGCTAAGCAATCTCACCCATCCCCCAAATGAATTCTTTTCTTTCTTTTTTTCTTCTCCCATTTTCTTGAGACAGTCTCTTGCAATCCAGGCTGGTGTTGAACTTGCTATGTAGGGGAGCATGACTCTTGCCTCAGCTTCTCACATGCCGGGACCATGGGTGTGCACAACCATGCCTATCCCAAGATGACTCTGTGCTGTGACTTGGGTCCCTACCTGCAAGAGATTGTGTGGTGTGTGTGTGTGTGTGTGTGTGTTGTAAGTATTCAAAAATCTGAAAATAAAGTCCTAACTCTGAAACATTTCTGGTCCCCAAAACTTTGAGATAAAGACACTCAGTCTGTAGTCCAGTGGGTGCCCACAGTGAACAGAGGACAGTGCCTTGTTGGGTCCTGGTGTGTTCTCCCCATCTCAGGCACTCACACCCTCACCTTCACGGGACTGGAGCTAGGCTTTTGTTCTCTGAGGCTCTGTCTCCCCTGGAGGGCATCACTGAGCATGACTGAGTCACAATGCTCTGCATCCTGAGTTAGTGGGATGATGGCAGGCACCCAAACAATGATGAGGCCAGGCAAAGCTACTCCAGGGCACCAGAGTAACCATGGGCAGTCAACTTTGCTATGATATATCCCGGGAAATCACAGAAGAAAGTAAAATGGCTTAAAAGCAGTTTGGATTTTTAAAAATTTGTTTTTCTCCCCCTGCATCTCTTTGTCCTAGCAGATGGAAATCCGGGTCAGCAAGGCAGAGGGCTGACACAGCTTTCCTTTAGATGGTGGACAACACAGAGTAGATGACAGTGGTAGAAAACAGGAAAGGAAGCCGTGTTTTATCTCCATGACTAGGCAGAGGCGCAAGGGGGCAAGGCAGGATAATGAGAACAGATGCCTTTCTTTTTTTCTGTTGTTTTTGAGACTGTGTCTTTCTACTATGTATCCCTGGCTGTCCTGGAACTTGCTATATAGACTAGGTTGGCCTGCAACTCACAGAGATCCGAGTGCCTCTGCCTCCCTGTTCTGGGCTTAAAGGCGTGCACTACCATGCCTGGCTGTTGTCTGTTCTAGCCCAGGCTGTCTTCACGCGTGCGCCACCACGCCTGGCTGTTGTCTGTTCTAGCCCAGGCTGTCTTCACATTTATTATGTAGCTCCTGTAGCTGGAATTACAGGTGCTTGTGAGCCACTCAAGGTGGGTGCTAAGTGCCAAACCTGGGTCCTCCACAAAAGCAGTAAGTATTCTTACTAAAAATAAAAAAGCCTTATATAAATCATAATACCATCCACAAAATATGTACTGCCCTAGGTGGGTTTAACTTGTTTAGAGTTAACATAAATACAACTGACATTTATGTATGAAAATAGAATATGGAAAAAAAGACAAAAATGAAATCACATACCCATCACTTGACAAAAACAGTGAGAATATTGATAGACTGGCTGGCTATGCCCCTCAATATGAGCATGCCATTAAAACTAGTGCATGTGTCCCTCCGATATATGCCCAGAGAACCCAAGCATATGCTGCAAAGGCCACAGTCCTGAGCCACATTAACTCATGATCACAGGCACCCTGAAGGTCACCTAGTCCACCCCCTCCCCCAGCAGCCCAGTTCCCTCTAGGATGCCATTCCATTCCTAACTTCTCAAACACCTGCATATACAGGAAGCTGCTGTCCCCCAGGTAGGCCGGCCCTCAGAGCCACTCTAAGGAGCTATTTCACTCTCGGGTTTTTGGTGGCACTGGACTGGACCCAGAGCCTCGTATGTGTTAAGCAAGCAACCTTTCACTGAGCTGCATCCCCACTCTTTTTCACTTTTTGTATCACTAAGATGTCCAGGACGGCCTTAGCCAAGAAGCTATTTACTATGCTAAATCTGTCACCTGGAAGCCTCCACTCCTTGGTCCAGCCCACATTCTACCTCCATGCAAACTCATCTACTTTCTCTGTTATCCCCTTATCTCCAAAGAGATCTGAGATCATCGAGGCCAGGAACCGTGCAACATCTCCACCTGTGTTCTCTCTCCACTGCAAAGGGCTGCTCCCAGGGCACTAGCACACACCACCTTAGTCAGCCAGTCCACCCTCCTCTAGGAGCAGATAATGAAGTGGGCTTCCTTCCAGCTCCCACCAGACACAAACCAGCCCCTTGAGTGCTGGGCTTTAGAGGCTAGTGTTCTTGCCTCATTTCTACCAGGTATTGGTTTTATGACTTCAAGTTATTAAACTTCTCTGTTTCAATTTCTTCACCTACAAAAATAAGAAACCACAGCAATCTGCACTTCACGGATTAAATGAAACAAGATACTTCAAGGGCACAGCATGGTGGCACTCTCCAGCTAGGAGTTTCCCATTTTACCTTGCTAAATTAAAGTCCTAAACGCATTTTATACCTTTACCTATTTATTTTGGCTTTGGGTTGTTGCTGTTTTGACACAAAGTCACACTCTATAGCCCAAGCTGTTCTAGAACTTACTATGTAGCTTAGACAGGCCTCACACTAGATGTGATCTGCCTCAGCCTCAGCTTAATCCATTTTCAAACTATTTTAAGAGATAATGTGATATTAATGTTAAAATATAATCGAGGGTTGGAGAGGTGGGTCAGCACAAGGACCTAGCACCCATGTAAATGCCCAGTCGGCATGGCAGGCCATCTGTAACCCAGCAATAGGGAGGCAGAGACCAAGAATCCCCAGGGCAAGCTGAGTAGCCAGACTGGTGAGCACTGGAGTCAAGTTAGAGATCCGGCCTCAATATACAGGGTGGAGCAGAGTCTGATTGAGGAAGACATCCAGTGTCAACCTCTGGCTTCTGTGCATGAGAATGCACATAAATACAAGTGCGCACGCACGCGCACACACACACACACAGACACACACACACACACACACACACCATAATTTAGGAAAAAACATTCTCACTATGTATAGTCATCTAGAAAATAGAAATTTGACTAGGGCGTATTCTGTTCTTTAAAATGTTATCTGCACATCATTGATTCAATGTCCTTGTTCACAAATTAGCAATAGCATTCTTAGTCCTTCCATAGATGTGTAGGCCGCAGAGGCTACAGGTTCAGTTCTCAGGCAGTGGTCAGGCAAATGACTTGTCTCTAAGCTGCCAGAAGGTTCTATGCTGATGAATGCACAGTGCGACCTCCCCAGCTGAGACTGTAGCTAGTGGCTCATCCACACCCCATCTTCCTTTCATTCCCAAGGGGTTTCCTCAAACCAGCCGGGCTTCCAGGAGCCAGAGTTCCGAGTTCCTCCTTAATAAATGTGTGACGAATGGAGCATGGCTGCAGGGCGCGGAGCCGTTCCAGCTTCCTTCCCTCCCCTACTTCAGGGAGCCCGCAGCCTCTCCAGAAGGCTTCTATTCCCAGATGCCATGGGATCGGGCAGCTGGGCTGAGTGCCACTGAATGCCCAACTCCTGGACCCAAGACTGCAGCATGGCAGGTCTCTCTCAGCCCTATCTCTTGTCCAAATAAAGGCTGCCCAGAAAGTTTCCTCCAAATTGGAACCATGTCAATAAAGTCACTGGAGATATAGTTTTGTTTGCTTTTGACCCATTTCCTCCCCACCCTAAAAAAAAATTAGGGTTTTAAATTTTTTAAATTTAAAAATGTAAATTTAAGTTAATTAGTGGTGTGTGTCTATGTGTGTATTTGTGTGTAACACTTATGCTATGATTAGCATGTGGAGGTCAGAGGACAGCTTTCAGAGCCCGCTCTCTCCTTTACTGTGGTTTGGGGGCATTGAACTCAGGTCACTGAGCCTGTGCTAAGCCATCTCACCAGCCTGCTTTCATTTTTTTCTAAGAATCCATACACTTAAGCTGGAAGATGTGGCTCAATGCCAGAACACTTGCCTAGCCTGACATGTGCAGAGCCTGAATCCTATCCTCAGTAGTGAAAGAATAAAAAAAATGAACGAGTGAATGAATGAATGAAGAGACTTCCCAAACTCAATCATTAAAAAAAACTAGATGGTGACCTGCACCTATATTCTTAGCACTTGGAAGGGTGAGGCCGAGAATTATGAAACTGAGCCTGGCCAGGGCTCTACGGTGAATTCCAGCCTGCCCAGGCTGCAGTGTGGGGCCCTGTCCAAAAGGGAAAGGGCTGTGTTTGAGAGCGGAGCTTGGCACACTCTCTTGGGAGCCAAACTGCTATTGTTTCTCAGTCCTTCACAGTGTTACTATCCTCTGATCAGTAATTGTCCTCCTGGGAATTCATCCAAATGAAACAAAGACAAAGGCATAAATGCATTCCATGGCATTTAATGTCAAAAACTGAATATAAAATAAAGGTCAACAATAAAGAGGGAGTGAGCTATATAACACAAAAAGTTTGCCGGGAGGTGGTGGTGCACGCCTTTAATCCCAGCACTAAGGAGTCAGAGGCAGGTGGATCTCTCTGAGTTCAAGGCCAGTCTGGTCTACAGAGTGAGTTCCAGGACTGGCTCCAAAGCTACACAGAGAAACCCTGTCTGGAAAAACAAAAAACAAACAGAACAAAAGTTCCCTACACTCATACAGAACACTTGTGAACAATAAGGAAGCATTAGTATCCTAGCTGAAACCAATAGTAACTTCAAACACATGAAACCTGTGTCTGAAATGTGCTAAGGGCCCCTCTAAATTAATCTCTGGGTAATGAAATATCAGTGACTTCTGTTTTCTTCTTTCTCCTTCCAACTGGCCTCCCACCCTGCTGATAACAGTGACCTTAGGTCCTTTAGCCATCTTTGCGGAACAGACTCAGGCCTCACCGAGTTCAAGTCTAACTGGACGTGGCAGGGAATGCTGTGCTGGCTGAGACAGGGCTTCTAACTCAGCAATTTCCCCAGGCCGAGAGAGTGGGGGAAGGGCAGGAATGCCAGGCAGGAAAAGTAGCATGTGCAAATCACAAAAACATGACAGTGTGGTGGCTTTGGGCCACACATGGTTCAACGCATTTGAGTCAGGCAGAAGCTAGGGTGAGGGGGCCTCTCACTCCCCAGAGCACGTGCTGCCAATGTCTATCCAAAGAGAGGGCTGGTGACACGCAATGTAAAACGGGGGGGGGGGGGGGGGGGACCTCTATTTCCCAGCACAATGATGAACGCAAAGCAGGTTTGCTGTAAATATGAACGGGTGGATGAGTGAATTGCTGGGGTCAGGGGAAGAGGCCAGAGAAGCTTTTCTAGCTAATACTGGAGGGAGCCAGCAAGGTGATGAGGAAAGGTGCTGTCACACATGCTCTCTGCTCTCCCAGGACTCATAAATACTGCAGTGCAAAAAGGAACAGTTCCTGTAAAACCATTAGCTGCAAAGCCTGGATTAGAGGGCAGGGAAAGATTACAGCATCCGAGTTCCGCTCAGCACTAGCCAGATGAAAGATGATCCCATTCTGGCTAAGAGCAAAGAACACAGCCTTCACCACAGTGGACTGGATTTTCTAGTCTCCTTTGGGATCACAGGCTCTCATAGCGGATGACTTTAATGATCACCTACCGCACGCCCCCCCCCCAAACACGCAGAGTGAAGTTTCTACAGCAACAAGCTCCTCCCCCAAGTCAGAACTTCCCAGGCCTCAGTACACACTCACCCACCCATGTGGGACACTCCATCCTTCTTGGAAGCAGCTGCCTTACTGTTGGGGGGCTCGTGTGTGTGTGTGTGTGTGTGTGTGTGTGTGTGTGTGTGTGTGTGTGTGTCAGAGAGAGAGAGAGAAAGAGAGAGAGAGAGAGAGAGAGAGAGAGAGAGACTTATGTGGAGGCCAGAACTCTTTAGCCCACTCTCCTGCTCAAAACCTTTTGCTCTGAGGAATCGGGCTGTTAGGAATACTTGACCTTAGTCTGGTGTTTCTTTTTTTCTTTTCTTTTTTTTTTTTTGGTTTTTTTCGAGACAGGGTTTCTCTGTGGCTTTGGAGCCTGTCCTGGAACTAGCTCTTGAAGACCAGGCTGGGCTCGAACTCACAGAGATCCACCTGCCTCTGCCTCCCGAGTGCTGGGATTAAAGGCGTGTGCCACCACCGCCCGGTGGTCTCGTGTTTCTTAGGATATATGTTGTCCTTTCTCCTGGGTAAATACTTAAGAGTAGAACTGCTACAACAGGTGACAAATACGTACTTATGTCCATGTAAAAACTACCCAGCTATTATTTAGATTTGCTGGGCTGCTTCCCCTCCCCTTCCTGCTCATGGCTTTTAAAATTGTCTCATAGAGCATTTTACACATTTTCTGGACTCTGGCTTGACTCCGCCTCCGCAGGATCATGTAACCTGACACATACCTGGGGTCCTCATACTCCTCACTGTGCCCACACTGTGTCTCTGTTGCCTCCTAAATCCCTGTAAAGCTCAGTGGTTCAGAGTGCTTCTCAGTACCTATGTCAGCTGTTCACAATCACTTGTAACCTGAGTTCCAGGGGATAAGATGCCTTCTTCTGGTCTCTGTGACACACCTGCACACACATGCACATGTACACATACAGAGACTAACACATGCACATAAATAAAAATAAAATAATTTAAAAATCATTTCTTTTAATTTTATGCACATGAATATTTACCTGCATTTGTGTGTGTACCATGTGTATACCTGGTACTCACAAAAAAATAAAAGAGGACTGGGCATGTGGTGGCACATGCCTTTAGTCCCAGCACTCACAAGGCAGAGGCAGATGTATCTCTCTGAGTTCGAGGCCAGCATGGTCTACAGAGTGAGTTCCAGGGCAGCAAGGACTACACACTGAAACCCTGTCTCTAAAAATCAAACCAACAGACACACACACACACACACACACACACACACACACACACAAAGCCAAAAGAGGATATCAGATTCCTGAAACTAAAATTACAGATGTGAGCCTCCATGTGGGTGGTGGGAACTGAACCCTGGTCCTCTGCATAGAACAGCAAGTGCTCTTAACCATGAACCATCTTTCTAGCACTTAGAATAATTTTTAAAAGATGAATGAAAACAAAAATAATTCAGTGGAGCCCAGTGGTGCTCACCTCTGATCCCAGCACTTAGGGGATGGAGGTAGAAGAAACAGGAGTTGAAAGCCAGCCTGGACTATACAGAAAATTCAAGGTTCGCTTGTGCTACATGAGACTCTGTCTCAGAAAAACCAGTTTTATCCAAATCTTCGCTCAGTCTTTAATAATCTGCTCAGAAAAATCAACTAAAGGATGCTTATGTGGGATAATAACTCTAACCTTATCAAATGAAAAAAAAGATGCAGTTCCCACCTCTACAGTAGTGATCTACAATTTGATCACTTGATCTACAAATTGGTGGTTGGGATGGTTTTCTTAATGCATCTCAAAGAACACTGAGGAAAAAAGATATGTCTTTATTCTCATGTGTTGCTTATTCGGTGCCTAGGACAGAAAGGTGAAACTCTGCTGGCGAGTGGGAACTCGTCTGTCCTGGTCAAGAAGAATCTGCTGACACGTATGAGACTGTCTGAAGAGTCGCATGTGTTCACCTGCTTATAAAATGTAGTGCACAGAGAAACACCCAAACACAAGTGCAGGTCATGTAGCAGAGACTTAGACTCCTAACACACTGGCGTTCAAATCTTGTATTTCCCATATGTCTTCATCGTCCAGGGGTTTAGCATGTTCTTAATAAAATGTTCTCCACTTACCAGGATGACCACAGACATACAAGAATGACATTGATAAAGCATGCGAGATTACCATGTTAAGCAGGGAAGTGTAATATGATACTCTTAATAGATAATTACAAGTGTGTTTTTACAAATTAACTTCACAAAGGGAAAAGGAGTAGGAGGATCTTCTGGAACACTACTGGAGTATGATGGTAGAAGTGGTGGCAACCATTCCAATTAATAAATTTATTTTTAAAATTTTTATTAATCTTTTCAATTAACATGCAATGTAATGGTTTTCAGTGTGGCAGTTCCATACATGATTACATGTATATAAATATGTACATATTTATAATAAGTATATTACACCTTGTTCTTATTTGGCTTCCCATCTTTCCCTTACTTCCCCCTAAATGGTCCCTCCTTTTTTTATTTTAAAATTTTCATTACCATATGTATCTCATTATGTATTTCATTACCATATTTTCCTCTCTCCACCCTTTAGACCTCTGGCTCCCCTTTCATAGTCCAGTTTCTTCTTCATGTCACACATACATACATACTTTAATCTGGATTCCACAGATGAGAGAAAACATATAAAATTTGTCTTTCCAAGTCTGGCTTATTTCACTTAACACAGTGCTCTTCAGTTCCACCCATTTTTCTTTAAATGTCCTACTTTCATTTTTCCTTTACAGCTCAATAGAGTTCCATCATGTATGTGCCCCACATTTTCTTTGCTCTGTCATCTGGTGATGAACATTTAGGCTTGCTCTGTAACTCAGCACTAATGAACTCATTTTAAAAATATTTAAAAATAAAAAATATTTTTAAAAAACCTTGAAAGGAGAGATGACTCAGCAGTTAAGGTCACTTGTGGCTCTTCCAGAGGAGCAGAATTCAGTTCCTAGCACCCACGCCAGGAGTTTCACAATAACCTGCAGCTCCAGCTCCCAACACCCACTTCTGGGCTTTGAGAGCACCTGCACACATGTGGCACCCAACCTCATGCACATATACGTTATCTCTCACACACAGATACCAATAAAATAAAAATATCTATTTAAAATATTTAATCAATTAATAAATTAATAAAATATCTATTTCATGCATATGAGTCATTTCGTAAAAGTTTTATGTGCATGGGTGTCTGGCTTACATGGATGTAAGTGCCTACATGTGTACCTAGTGTCCACAGAGGACAGAAGGGCCCATGGGTGTGCACAACCATACCTATCCCAAGATGACTCTGTGCTGTGACTTGGGTCCCTACCTGCAAGAGATTGTGTGGTGTGTGTGTTGTAAGTATTCAAAAATCTGAAAATAAAGTCCTAACTCTGAAACATTTCTGGTCCCCAAAACTTTGAGATAAAGACACTCAGTCTGTAGTCCAGTGGGTGCCCACAGTGAACAGAGGACAGTGCCTTGTTGTGTTATAGACTGTTGTGAGCCACCATGTGCATGGTGGGAATGGAACCCAGGTCCTCCAGAAGAACAGCCAGTGCTTTTAACCTTTGAGCCATTTCTCTGGCCTCTGTGTGTGTGTGTGTGTGTGTTTCACCTGAACCTATGTATGTGCATTATGTATATGCTTGGTGCCCATAATGTTCAGAAGAAGGTGTCAGAGCTCTTGGAACTGGGGTTATGAGCCACTATGCAGATGCTGGGAACCAAACCTGTGTCCTCTGTAAGAGCAACAAGGGCTCTTAACTATTGAGTCGTCTCTCTAGCCCCCCCCAAATACATACCTTAAACTGACCATGGTGTCACATCTGTAAACTCAGTACTTGGAAAGCAGAGGCAGTAAGATCACGAGTTCAAGACCATTCTGGGGTACACAGTGAGTCTCTGACTTAGCAAACCAGTGGGTAAGGGTATAGCTCAGTGCTAAGAGAGACTTGCTTATTGTATGCAAGGCTTTGGGTTCAGCTCCCACCATGCAAAAGTGCATGCATGTATGTGTGTGTGTGCGTGCACATGTGCACGTGTGTGTGTGTACGCACATGTGCGTGTGTGTATGTGTGTGTGTGCATCTATCTTTAAATAAGAGGACCAAATAGGGTACAGTGTCAGGAATTCTCTATTACACAGCTTAGGGAAGACCACCTGTTCTTGAGACTTAACTGTAGGTCACATTACAAGAACAAAAGGAAGACAAATGCAAAAACCACATAGGAATGGGAAGACCTTGGCCGTGGGCCAGGAACACAGCTAAGACTCTGAGATGCAAGATCTAAGAGCTCCAGTGTAGGTGTTGAGGACCTTGCTTGCATTCTGACAGCGTTACACAGAAAGGAGCAGACTTGCTTGATGCTGGAAAGGTGCTTTCACATATGACGGAGCACAGATCATGTCTTATGTAGCTCTGGCTGGCTGAACCCCTCCATGTAGACCAGGCTGAACTCAGACTCACAGAGATCCTCTGCTCCTTAGTGCTGGGATTAACATTGCACACCACCATGTCCAGCTGAGATTTGTTTTGTTTTTGTTTTGAGGCCCAGGCTGGCCTCAAACTCTGTGTATAGCCAAGGTTATCCTTGAATTCCTGATCCTTAGGGTTGGGTACCGTCATGTGTAAAGAGATCATGTGTACAGAGGCTGGTGTGAGAGGAATGGTGGATTTTCCTGGTGGCTTCAGTGATTTCCTGAGCCACCTCGAGCCTGATTTCCTGAGTCTGAAGAGTAGGAAGAGCAGAGGATGAGTGTGGAAACACGCCTGCAGCTAAGGAGCCCCTACTCTCTGGCATCCCTGGGGCCAGATACCTGGCCTCTGCTTTGGTTTTCCTCTATTGCATGGAAGAATCTTGACAGAGTGTCTTTGGGCTAAGAAACAATGAGGACTTGCAGGGGAGGGTGCTAGGATGGCCCACAATTCCAAGGGCAACCTGGACTTGTAAGCCTCAAGAACCAGGGACAGAAGAGTCCTAGAGAAGCCAGGCCAGGCAGCATTCCTCCCAGATAGAGGCTCTTTGATTGCCTCTCTCCTCCTTCTCTTTGCCATCTTCCACATCGTCATGAATGTGTTTAACATAGCTGCTGTCTCAGCATCCATCTTTAGACCTAGCTCATCATTTGAAACCCAGCTGAACCCCACTGTCTTGGCCTAGTTCAGTCTCCCTCTCTGTGTGGTAGCCTTCGAGTTTTCTCCTCATCTCACTGACCCCAGACCTAACAGATCCCACGGCTGCTAATACATCAATCACTAAAGACGACGTCAAGGACACAAGCTCATTCTCAGTGTGTATTTTCTTAGCCACCAGCCCAGATCTACCATGTCCACAGGAAAGCACAGTGGAGAACCCCATGAACTTTAGTAAAAGCACAGCCCCACAGACTGCTACCCGAAGATACACATGCTTCCAGTGCTGAGCTCCTGTATGCCCAGATGGCTCACTGGCCCTACACCGGCACCCCTAATCTCTTCAGGACCTGTAATTTATTCCATATGGTTCCTGCCCTTTGGTTTCCTTTTCCCTTTGTGACTCTTCAAACACATCAGGGTTCCTCTCCACCAGCTATCTTGGCCCATGACCATTCTTGTAGATATGTCTAAACTTTTGATACTGAGACATGACATTGTCATCTAAAAAGTTCATTCCCAAGAGTGACACAATTGAGATTTTTTCCAAATCTCAAAAAAACCCCAAATCCCAAAAACAACAACAAAAACAACAAAAAAACAAGCCTCTCACAATGTTTAAATAACCTTGCAGTTTTGTGTTGGCTTCAGCATCCATAGCTATCTTGAGGTGCATGACAACCACGGTCACAGGTGGGATGCATCTACCAGAGACCTCAAGACCTGCTAAGAGAGAGCTCAGTGGGCAGTAGAGATGACTAAGCAACTAAGAACTCTTGCTGTACAATTATGAGGACCAGAATTCAGATCCCAGCACCCATGAAATAAGCCAGGTGACTAGAAAATACACACATCTCCAGCTCCAAATGATCTGATGCCCTTTTCTTGATTCTGCATGTAAACCTGAGCATATACTCATATAGACACACACACATAACACAATAGACAAATAATAAAAAGATTTTTAAACAAGAAATCAAATGCACAAGCTCTTCATGGGAACTTTCATCCACAAGGCAGGCACAGCCTGTCACTCCACCCCCTTTTTTAGAGATAGGGCTCCGTGTATCCAAGGCTGACCTTGTTATATACCACAGAATGATTGTGGACTTCTTATCCTCCTGCCTCCACATTTTAAGAACTGGGATTACAGGTATAGCACCACTCCTAGCTCATAGGTGTTTGAAATCAAACCTAGGGTTTCATTCATGCCAGGCAAACTCTGCCTACTGAGCTACCCTCCAGCCGCACCCCTGCTCTTTATTCTTTACAACTCATGCTTATTAACTAACCCTTGCATTAGCCAGACCCAGCTGCCACGGCTTGATAACTATACACTGGGCAGCTTAAACCCAGAAGTTCACTTCCTTACAGTTCTGGACACCGCAAGTATCAGGTCATTGGCACTACTGGGCTCTGATGAGAACTCTTCTGACTTTCAGATGGTGGAAAGAGAGAAGGGGAGGGAAAGTCTGCTGCGAGCCTCTTCCCATACAGACACTAATCCCATCATAAAGGGCCCCACCCTCATGATTATATTTATACCCATATCTCTTCCAAGTACCCACCTCCAAATATCATGACATCATGGGTCAGTGCTTCAGAATATGAATTTTGGTAGAACACAACTCAGTTCACGGCGACTGGCTACTTCTGAATCCCTTATCTGTTTCCAGGAGAGGTGAAATACAATAGACTCAGCTTGAGTCATGTGTCCATCTGCTTCAATTAGTCACAGCTAAATGGAGAAGGCAAGCTATAAAAAACAAACATGGCCTCCAGGAACACAGCCCGATTGGCTGGCCTGCCTGTACTGTGTCACAATAATCAAAAGCTATAGGAAATCAACTTAAATACTCACTTGCTCTGTGCCCGTATTTTCTGAGAATACTACATTCTCATTGAAGAATTTGGTCGTGTCTGTCTTATTTTACATGGCTGCCACCACATGTTTCACCACAGAAGTGGGCACTCTGACTCTTTCTTTTTGCTTTCTGGATAAACAAGGCTGGGCTTGCTAGAAGGATAGGGATTTACATGGCAGTGATATACACAGAGTATGCAATCTAGACTGTGCTAATTAGTTTCAACTGTCAACTTGACACAACCTAAAATAACCTGAGAAGAACTTCAATTATCTACATGAAGCTGACCTGTGAGCAAGTCTGTGGGGGACTGTCTTGACAGTTAATTGATGGAGGGAGGCCAAGTCTACTGTGGGCAGCACCATTCCCTAGGCTGGGCCCTGAGAGCAAGCAAGCAAGGTGCCATGAGTTCACTCTCTGCTTTTGACTGTGGATGCGATACTTTAATTTTCTGCCTTGACTTCCACCAAATCATGGACCAGAACCTAGAATCCAAAGCCAAATAAATCCTTCCTTCCCTAAGTTGCTTTTGGTAGGGTACCTTAACAGAGCAATAGAAATGAAAGCAGGCTATATCCCAAAGATCAAGATTTAATTTGAGTTAACAGTTCTTCTTTCTAATCTTTCTCAAGCCAGGAAAATTAACTCCGGTCATTGCTTAGAAACTTTTGTCTTTCTATACCTATATCTATTCAATAGTAATGCACAAAGTGTATATAGGAGAAAAGGAAGAAGACTCCGCTATCTGCCTTTAAAGAGCTGAGATGGAGCCCAAGAGGCAACACATCAACACTGATCAAGCTGGTAAACAAACAAACAAAACTAATGAGTTAAACATGAAAACACATAAAAGCCTCAGGACAGCTATGTATGGTGTTGCCCAGAACCGATGCTGGCATTGTGTACTCTGAGGCCGCAGAACAAAGCATCTCTATTAGACTACAAAGGTCCAGGGTAGAAAAGTCAGCATTTGGAATAGGACATAGACAGGGAAAGAGAAGGGAGATGTGTTCCAAGGGAGACAGCAATGACCCAATTATGGCGCAGAAAGCTTGGGTTATATAGAGATGTTGCAAAGGTGAGTACTGATCATCAGCTTGACAGGATCTAGAATCTCCTAGGAAACAAGCTCCTGAGCATGTATGTCAGGGGGCTTCAAGATTAGTTTAATTGTGCTGGGAAGATTCTCAAAATGTGGGCAGCACAATTCCAGAGGCTGGTTTGTTTTTTTTTTTTTTATCGAGACAGGGTTTCTCTCTGTGTAGTCCTGGCTGTCTTGAAACTCATTCTGTTGACCAGGCTGGCCTTGAACCCAGATATCCGCCTGAAGGCGTGTGCGGTCCACCCCAGCGAGGCTGTGGTCTCAGACTGAATAACAAGGAGAAAGCCAGCTGAGTGCAAGCATGCACCACTTTCTGAGTGTGGATGCAGTGTGACAGCTGCCTCACACTTCTGTTGTCATGGCTTTCCTGTCACAAGGGACTGTGCCCTCACACTGTGAACCTAAACAACCTTCCCTCTGAAAGCCGCTTTTGGCAGGTGTTCTCCCCAGCAATGAGAAAAGCAGCTAATACAGATGTTCGTGGGAAGAGTGAAAAAAATAAGGTTATCTGGGATTAGATTCTGGAGGATTCTAAACATCACACAAAGTTCTATATCACCTATTCCTGGAGCCTGCCTGGCTTCACAAGGACACAGCCAGCTGAGTTGCCCTTGGTCCCTTTTGCAACAGGGGGCCAGGAAGGGTCGACAGGTACTTCAGACTAATGGATGGCACACTGGACAGCAACTGCCAAGCTTGGTGGCTTGAAACAATTTATTCTTGAGGCTCTGGAGTCTTCACATCTAAAGTCAGGGTGACAGCAAGGCTACTCTCCCTCTGAGGACTGTAGGAGAGAATTCTCCCTTGCCTCTTCCTCTGGCACCATTGTGTGTAGAAGGATCAAAACACAAAGCCTCCATTGCCCCATGGTGTTCCCTTACACATCCCAAATCTGTCCAAATGTCCTTCTTCTCCTAAGGACACCAAACTTAATCCAGTGAGAGGTCACCCCAACTTGACATACATCGTAAGAACACTATTTCCAAATAAAGTCACATTCCAAAGGTCTGGAGAGACACGGAGAGAGTCAGGGACAGCAAACAACACTGATAAACAGTCTGGCCTCACTCCTGACAATGCTCTCACTGGCTGGCCTGTGCCTAAAAGCAAATACTGGATCCTTCTCTCAAAGTCTGCCTTTCGTTGTGAATTCCCTCAAACAACACCACACCAATTCTCCACCCGAGCCAGGCAAATGTAACTGCACACCCTCTTTGCTCTCCTTAACTCCAAACAGCCCAGAACAAACATGCCTCTCCCCCTACTAAAGGGGATCCCAAAGGCAGTTGGAACAAGTCTGGACCAGCTTGTGTATCCCCCGGTGTTTGTGCATGTCATAGTGGAGCTGGGGGGAGAACTTTTAATTTATCATCACCCTGCATTATAGGTGATCCCTTCACAGAGAATGGGGACATAGGAACAACCAGGCAAGGGCCATATGAAGACGGTGAAAGTATGCAGATTCATATGGATCTCTGTCTGGGACATTTATGAGCTGGACACATTCCTCAGCCATTGTGAGCCTTGGTTGCTCCTCTAGAGCATGAAAAGTCAGTGTGTGCTACGTGGCTTAAGTGAGACAATATAAGCAAATGGCCAGTGTAACTGCTGTGCCAACGGTAGTTCTCATTTTCACTGTACTACTATAGCTAAGTCTGCCTCTAAGGCGGGGGGTGACGCACAGGTCCTCTGTCCTCCCTGGCCTACCTGTACACTACCCATGGCTACTCAGAGTGGCAAACATCCATACAGGTAGGAACCCAAGTGAGCATTTAGGTACCCCAGGCCTCTTGTTTTCCTTGTAGCGTGAACAGCCAATTTTATGGAAGATTCTGGAAAATGGAATTAATGCAACCCAAAAAGCAAATGGATTAAAGCAGAATGAGATGGAACCCATACACAATTCTGTTTGGGTGGCCAAGAACCTGAGACTAGATAGCCCAGGGACCTTGGGAAAACCAAATACTACTGTTCTGCTAAAGGAACACAGCAATAAAATGACTCCTCACAACATCTGATATACTCATGGATCCATGCCTTGCTCAGCCGTCATCAGAGAAGCTTCCTCCTGTAGCAGATGGGAACAAATACAGAGACCAGACAATATGCAGAGAGTCAGAGACCTTGGAATGCCCAGCCCTAAAAGTACTGTCTCCATCAAATCCCTCACCCCAGGGCCCAGGGAACTCTGCAGAGGAGAAGGAAAGAGTGTAAGAGCCAGAGGGGATGGGGGACACCAGCGAACAGGCCTTCTAGACACAAGAGGGCTGGTGCACACATGCGCTCACAGAGACAGACTGTGCAGCATGCACGGGGCCTGCACAGGTCTGCACCAGGAGGGACCTAGAGCTGGAGGGAGAAGTGGACACGCACTCCCATGCCTAACCCAGAAGCTATTTCAAATGACAGCCACTTGTAAGTGAAAAATTAGTTTTCTCCCAAGGGAGTCTCCCTGGGGAAACAAACCACTCTTACGGGCAGGCCCCATGCCCAGACATAGATGGCCAACACTAAATAAGCTCAATGGCCTCTTTGGATTCTTTGTCTCATGACGTTTAGTCGGGGTTTTTTTTTTCTTTTTTTAATTTGCAGGTCCTTTGTGTATGTATTATGGCTTCCAGTTTTGTGTTTTTATGGAATTCCTGTGTGTATAAACATGTGTGCCTCTATTTCTATTTACATCTCATGTGCTTTTTCTTTGACTGGTTTTTTTTTTTTGGTTGTTTTGTCCTATTCTGATTTGCTTTATTGTGTTGTGGTCTGTCTATCTATCTATCTATCTATCTATCTATCTATCTATCTATCTATCTATCTATTATCTATCATCTGTCTATCGATCTATCTACTTTTTTTGAGACAGGATTTCTTTGTGTTATAGCCCTGGCTGTCTGGGAATTCGCTTTGTAGACCAAGCTGGCCTCGAACTCACAGATCTGCCTGCCTCTGCTTCCCAAGTGCTACAATTATAGACATGTGCCACCTTTATTGTTATTTTTTAGATGCCTGTTTTTTTTTCTTTGCTAAGGAGAGGCAGAAAGGGTGTGGTTCTGTATGGGAGAAGACGTGTGTATGTGAGAATGGGGAGGAGTAGGGAAAGCGCAATGGCTTGAACAGGTACGGCCCCCATAGCCCATGACATAGGGCATGACACTTAGAAGTTATGGCCTTGCTGGAGTAGGTGTGGCCTTGTTGGAGGAAGTATGTCATTGTGGAGGTGGGCTTTGAGGTCTCGTACATGCTCAAGTTGTGCCCAGTGTGGCACACAGTTCACTCCCTGTTGCCTGTGGATCAAGGTATAGAACTCTCAGCTCCTTCTCCAGCACCACGTTCACCTGCATGCTGCCATGCTTCTCACCATGGCAAAGTGGACTAAACCTCTGAAACTGCAAGCCAGCCCCAATTAAATGTTTTCTGTCATAAGAGTTGTAATAGTTATGGTGTCTCTTCACAGCAATAGAAACTCGAACTAAGACAGAAGTAGAAACTATAATCAGGATAAATTGTAAAAAAAAATCTATTTTTAAAAAACAAACCAGAAGATAAAGGGGTGTGTGTTTGTGTGTGTGGTCTGTGTCTGTGCACTCACATTTGGGTGAAGGTGAAGAGGACAACCTCAAATATGGGTCCTCAGGTATCTGGCCCCTTTTGTCTGAGACAGGGTCTCTCACTGGCCTGCCTCTACCAAGTGGAACTCCACTGACGAAACAAGCTGCCAGCATGCTTTAGAAATCAGACTGTCTCTGCCGCCCACCTCACCACTGCACAGATTACAGACAACACCCCACCACACAAGGCTTCCTGATAAGCTGTATTTTATTTTTAATCATGTGTTTGTCTATGTGTGGGTATGTTCACATGAACATATGGCCCAAGGAGGCCAGGGGGGTTGGGTCCCCTGGAACTCCAGTTAGAAGTCCACCAGCTGTGGGTGCTGAGAGCCGAACTCCTAACCTCGTGACTGATGAGCCATCTTCCTAGGCCCCACGTGCAGCTTTTTATGTGGGCACCGGGGGTGGAACTCAGGTCCTTGCACTCACAAGGCCAGCGCTTTGCTGACTCATCTGTCTCCCTGCCTTTCTCCTTTCTGTTAGTTCTGTTCGGCTCCCTTCTCTCCTCCCTCTCCTTCCTCAGTTTCTCAGCTTCTATTTCTTATGGAGGAATATGCTACCTAGTCCCCAGCTCCTTCATTTCTGGTAATGAGAACCCAGGATGCAGACAGGGCAAGCCATTCACTCAAAGTGACAGAGCTGCTAGGCAGCAGAGCCAGGACTGAATCAGGCCATGACTATTTTTCTACATAACATGTTGAAACCAGTTTGAACCATTGTGACCTCATTGGCAAAACACTGATGCCTTTTGCTTCCCCCAGTTGCTCTTGAAATACAGGCTCAAGGTCTAGGCTAGTGATGGAAAAGTGAGGGATGAGCCGGAACACTTGTCACCATTAGTAGACTTCAGTCACTGTCCTAGGGAGCTTGTGCCCCAGGGGCAGCCGCCCAAAGCTCAGTCAGTGCTGCCCTGCTGGAATCATTCGGAACTTCTGTCTTTTGTGACAGCGTCTCATGCATCCCAGGCTGGCCTCACTTCCTAGCCTCCCTCCTCCACCTCCCAAGTGCTGGATGGCAGGTATGCATCCATGTCTAGTTTATGAGATGCAGAGGACCAGAAGCGTAGCATCACACATTGTAAACAAGCATTTGACTCACTAAGCTACTTCCCCAAGCCAGAACTTCTTATTGTTCAAGAGTTTTTTTCTGTAGTTGTATTTCTCTATCTTAAGTGTTGGCAACTGATCCCAGCCTAAAACCCTGCAAACCCACAAAACATCCGCAAGCTGGCTTCTTCTCTCCAGCCAGCATATCATGACCCTGGATGCCACAACATACAAGAAGACAGTTTAGAAACCGCTGTTTCCAAATGAAATTTAGAAAATAGAAAGACAAACCCACAGCAACTGGTTCTGACTCTCTACCCAGGAAATTTTTCCAAAATTTCCTCCTGGGATCTGAGCTCCCACCCCAAGTGACTTCACCCGGCCTGGTGGCAGACATGCAAGGACCACAGCTGACCTCGCGTCCCTGCCAGTGTGGTGTCAGCAGCTCAGCTGCCTAGGCATCTGTGTCAGCTGGGGAATTTGCCCAGGCCCTGCGAGGAAACTACCTCTCTACCCAGAGCTGCATTAAGGTGGGTGAGCTGGCCTCCAGGGAAGTGCTGAGCCTGCCATGCTTGGAGGATACTACAGGGAATGGTCTGGCCCAGGATGATCCCAGCCTCTCTGAGATGGGGCTGGTGCAGGTAGGTTGAACAGGCTGGCCAGAGCTGAGCCATCCAGGACAGAAAACACCAGCACCAGGGCTAGCCTATCCTCAGATGGTTGGTGGGTCCTGACTGGTTTCAGTCCCTTGGCATAGCCCATCTCTCAGCCATAGGAATGGTAGAATGGCAGGCTTGTGACCAAACTAGAAGATATTTCTAGGGGGCTTCTGCAGAAGAAGCATCTCAGATCCCTGCTATGAATTCAGATGAATTCAAAGCTGAATTCAAAGCCCATTGGCTGCCCGGAGTCATTTCATATCAATATAGCAGCCACCAAGGGCTGCAGAAGAGAGAACAGGGAACCTGCTGACTTGGCACCAGTGCTGAGCTGCTGGATCAAGACTCCCCAGAAGCCAGTGTCGCCTGAGACATCTTTGAGTCAGCATGTCATACTTTAAAATAAAAGTGATGTCTTCAAACCTCAAACATAAAGGATAAAGCAGGGGCCATGGTTTCCTGTAGCATCAGACAAGACACCCTGACTTAGTCCAGCACGGAAAACAGCTAATGTAAATCTTTCAGCAAGTGCTCAGGCTTAGGGATGAAGATGGAGCTCAGCGGGAGAAGACTCGCTCAGCAAACGCAGGGCTGAGTCATATGCCCAGAACTAACCAGAAAGGTTCATTTTAATTTATGTGTGTGTGTGTGTGTGTGCTTGCGTGCACACATGCGCATGCAAACACGCACAGATGAATGTATATTCACATGGCGTATGTGTGTAGGTCAATGACAACTTTGAAGAGTCCACCAAGTAGGTTCCAGGGATTGAACTCAGGTCATCAATCCCTTCACCTTATAAGCCATCTTTCCAGATCCTCCACCTTATTTCTCGAGACAAATTGGAGCTCATCACTGAGTCAGATTGGCTGGCCCACAAGTCTTAGGATCTGTGCCTCCTCAGTGCTGAGGTAAGAAGCAACATGGATGCTGTGAATGGAACTTAAGGGCTCAGGCTTGCTCAGCCAGTGTCTTACTGCTGGGTCTCCTCCCCGCCCTGAAGGATATATATGATGAGATTAAAGGCAATATTCATGAGTCTCATTTTTTTATGCTGGATGACAAAACATATCAGTTTCCAAAAGACCAATACAATCAATCTTGAAGCCAGACGGTGGTGGTGCATGCCTTTAATACCAGTACCCAGGAGGCAAAGGCAGGCAGACCACTGTGAGTTTGAGGCCAGCCTGGTCTACAGAGCCAGTTCCCGGACAGGCTCCAAAGCTACACAGAGAAACCCTGTCTTGAAAAACAAAAAACAAAAACAAAACCCCACAATAAATCTTGATATGAAAGAGGCCTGAAGGAAGGTACAATGTCCTCTTCTTGACATGGTTCTTTTGTTCTGGTAATATTATTTTTTATTAAAATGTATTTATCTCTTTTCCCCCACGAGTGTGTGTTTGTGTGTGTGCTAGTGTTTGCCATGGTACCTGTGTGAAGTCAGAGGACAATGGCCAGGAGTCATTTTTCTTTCTCCATCACGTGGGTCCAGGATCACTCAGGTAAGCCTGGCAGTCACTGCCTCTACCTGCTGAGCCATCTCACTGGCTCTTTATTGTCATTTTAAATTAGTTTATAAACTATGCTATAAAGGAAGCTTGGTGGTGCAGAGACGTAATCCCACCACTTAAGCGGCAGAGGCAGGAGGATCAGGAGTTGAAAGACATCTTTAGCTATATAGCATGCTGAAGAGCAGCCTAAGCCAAATGATGCCTTGTCTCAAAAATCCAAACATAAACACATACTCCAAATGCCTCCATTTTTATTTTAATGTGATAAATACTAAAAGACAGAGCTATATAAGCAGAAGTCCTCAGGGAGACAGAACCTTCAGCCTTTTTTCTTTTTTCCTTGAGTATAAAGAAGCCCGGAGACAAACAAATGTAAGTGCTGCTGGCATAGAATAATCCTGTCCTTGAGTGACACTAACGTGTTGGTAACCATGGGATGGCTGCAGGTACTTATATGCTTTAACAGGAAAAATGTGTGTAATTATGCAGAAAGCAATAGTGTTGTTGGAATAAGAATAACACACTGTTCATTACGCTGTTTTTCTGATATTTCTGTATCAAAGATTTTTCAGATTTGAAGATGTAATCAGTATAAACAATTTGCTAAGCAAACGTATTAATGTAGAGATGCCCTGGAGGTCAAAAGCAAGTCAAGGAAGAGTCCCAGAAAAGTAAAGTAGGGTAGTTTCTCAAGAGCTGGACTTCAGAGTACAAGCCATCACGTGTGGCAAGTACAGGAGATGCAATCTAAGGTGACCCGTGGAGGTTTCAGACCACATGTTTATTAACATGCAGATCCCTGAGCTCCACCCTCAGGCACTTTCATTCAGTATCCTTGGAGCAGTGTGCTGAGAACATACAGTTCTGATAAATTCCCAGGCAAGGTGATGTGGGACTCATCATCATTATGTTTTATTATCATTGGTTAATAAAGAAGCTGCTTTGGCCTGTGGCAGGGAAGAATATAGGTAGGAGGTAAAATTAAACTGAATGCAGGGAGAAAGAAGGCGGAGTCAGGAAGATGCCATATACCTGCCGAAAGAGGAGGATGTCAGAACCTTACTGTTAAACCACAGCCTTATGCTGATACATAAATTAATACAAATAGATTAATTTAGGATGTAAGAGCTAGCTAGGCATATGCCTGAGCCATTGGCCAAACAATGTTGTAATTAATATAGTTTCGGTATGATTATTTGGGTCTGGGTGGCCGGGAAATTAAAACAGTCTCGGATAACAAAATCACACAGAAACTATATTAATTACAACACTGTTTGGCCAATGGCTTAGGCATCTTTCTAACTAGCTTTTATATCTTAAATTAACCCACTTTTTATTAATCTATGTATCACCATGATGCTGTGGCCTACTGGTAAGGTTCTGGCATCCTTCTCCTTTGGCAGCTACATGGCATCTCCCTGACTCTGCCTTCTTTCTCCCTGCATTCAGTTTAGTTTTACCGCCTACCTTTATTCTGCCCTGCCACAGGCCAAAGCAGCTTCTTTATTAACCAAATTAAATAAAACATATTCCAAGCATACAGAGAGGAGTCCCACATCAGTAAGGTGATATGTGTACCCAGAACACATTTTCCAAAGCCTCTCTCTCTCTAAGGATAAGAGTCTGCCATGCATTAATTTCTGTCCCTCCAGAAGATACGCTAAAGTCCTGACCCCCAGGACTTTTGAACATGATCTTAGTTGGAAGCAGAGTAAAGGCAATGCTATCACAGAAGGCTCTAATCCAGTATGACTGGTGTCCTTCGAAGAAGAGGACAGGAGACAACAGGCACAGAAGGCAAAGCTTGCTGACAATCCCGCAGCTGCAGGACCCCCCTCCCAAGTCTCCAGCACCAATGTGGCCCCACCTGCATTAACTTCAGGCTTCTGGACCTCAGAACTGTGAGAATAAATTTCTCTCATTTTAAGCCACCTAGCTTGTGATGCTTTGTTATAGCAGCCTCAGAGAACTAATACTGACTCCAAAGAACTCCATGATCAGAGGCAGCAGGTTGGCTCAGCTGGTATAGGAGCCTACTGACAAACCTATTTGAGATCAAGTTCAGAACCCACATGGTGGAAAGCAAGAACTGACTGTTGAAAGTTGTCCTCTGGGGCTGGAGAGATGACTCAGAGGGTAAGAGCACTGGCTGCTCTTCCAGAGGTCCTGAGTTCAATTCCCAGCAACCACATGGTGGCTCACAACCATCTGTAATGAGACCTGGTGCCTTCCTTGCTTAATAAGTAAATAAATCTTTAAAAAAGAAAAAGAAAGTTGTCCGTCCTCTGACCTCCATATGCATGCGTGCACATGTGTGTGCACATGTGCACGCGCACAAACACACACGCTATCAAAATAAATATGTAAAAAGGTAATAAAAACATATAAAGAACTCCAATGTCAGTAAAAGGGTAACCTAGAGAAAGACATCGCACCCTGCTTGAAGGTACATACTCTTTAGCGATGACACTGGGTGAAAAGAAAATAATATTTTCCCGGAGACTATAACCCCCAGCCTGCTCTCATTAAAGTCTGGAGCCCAAATTTATCTTAGCAAGGTTGGGGAAAAAAAAGTCAGGCATGAATTCTCTCTTGTTGAGAGGTCCTGAAGTCCAATTAGACAACTGCTGGTAACCCCAAGGTAAAATAGCCACTATTGCGCCATCGTGGCTCTCTTGCCAGTGCAGGCGTTGTTTTATAGCTGAGGACCACTGATTGCCCCTCTCCCTCGGCAGCTCGCGCAGCACCCTCTAAACTATGAGAGCCAGTTCTCAGGGAGAAGACTTCCAAGTCAGCTCCAGCTGGATTCCTCCAAGACTGTTTCTATAACGTGTGGCATCTTTAGCAATAAGGGATTACCTTGAAGTTCTGGGGGGCAACTGGTGCAACAGAAACTCTCTTGGGGGTCTCTTAGACTCTCCTGACCAACAGCTTGAAGGGATGCTTCCCATGTGTGACACTGAAGTTTTGTTAGATAGCCTGTGGCTCTTTAGGCGAGCACATCACTCTAAAAATTTACTTTCTAGTTGTCCAATATTGGAAGAGTCCCTGGACACACAGCACAAACTCTGGCAGAGCTCACCTCTAACCCAGGCCTCCAAAAATTCCTATAGAAAAAGCCCTAAGCCATCCAAACTCAGCGAATAATGCAAACAAACATACAAACAATGTACTTTGATTAAGAGACAATGGGATAAGAAGCAATGAAACTGTTCACCAGTAGCACAGCGGAGCTGGTGAGAGGGTGACCTGAGTCTGATTCTCAGAACCCTCTGGAACCCTCATGCCAGCAGGGAAGAACTGACTCCTGAAAGTTGTCTTCTGACTTCCACGTTGTGCCATGGCTCCCTCCAATGCCCCCAAAAGAGAAATTAATTTAAAAATTAAAAAAATAATGGAGCCAAGCATGATGGTGCACATCTTAAGCCTAGTACTTAGGAGGCTGAGGCAGGAGCATTGACATGTGTTTGATGCTAGCCTGGTCTACAGAGTGAGCTCCAGGCCAGCCTTGGCTAGAGTGAATTCCTGTCTCAAAAAAAAAAAAAAGTTTTAGATGCTAGAATTATCAAAATCAGAGTATAAAATAAATCTACCAAATATATTTAAAAGAATAAAAAATTAGTTTAAAATGTGTAGAAGGGTGCTGGAGAGATAGCTCAAGCAGTTAAGAACACTGGCTGCTCTTCCAAAGGACCCAGGTTCAATTCCCAGCACCCACATGGCAGCTCACAACTGTCTGTAACTCCAGTTCCTGGGCACATGCAGACAAAACATTGTACATATAACAAATAAATAAATCTTTAAAAAAATAAAATAAAATGTGTAGAAGGAAGAGCTATTATACATAGGCAAGTTTTATTGCAGCAGAACCAAATAGGATTTTTAATATATCATAAAAGTGCAAAAATTACACCTAGAATCTCAGCATTTAGGAGGAGGGAGCAAGAAAATGAAAATCCAAGGCTAGCCTGGGCTGTATAATGAGGTCCACAGCAGCCTGGGCTTTACAGTAAGACTTTATCTAAAAAGAAAGCAAGGCAGACAAACCCAACACAGCTGCTGAAATGGCTCAGTGAAGGCACTGGCTCCTTCCTGATGACGTGTCTTCAACCCCCAGCACAAGGAGAGACTCCGGTCCCAGAAGCTGTCCTCCAGCCTCCACATGCATGGTCACACAAATGAATACGGGAACTCCAAAAAATTAAATGATAATTTACTAATGATGGAAACATGAATGAATGTGTTGTGTTTTATTTAGTGTCTCT